>CM060341.1:3821004-3823504 GCA_030674155.1 Stramonita haemastoma
TGGGCTGAGGCCAGCAGGCAGACTCCTGCAGAGTGACAGCACAGGAGAAACCTGGCACTGCACTACACACCCAGTCAGGAAGCGCAGAGAAGGGGAAGAAGAGAGAAGAAATGCTATGTCAGTCCAAACACTATAAACACCAATAAGATTTTTCTTCACCTCTGAAATAAACACTGTAGAGTAAAAAAAAAAAAAAAATTTTTTTTTTTAAAAAGAAAAACAGAAGAGTACAGAAGGATTACAGCCTAACACATGAACATCATACAGAACACAGGCAAAAAGAATACAGCACTGTGGCATGCTGAAGACTAAAAAGAAAATGGAGTATAAAAGGTAACTGGAGCAGAGAAACAAACACAGACAGAGAAAAAAAATCATAAATGCAAGACACTGACATTATAATTAAAAGAAAAAAGGGGAAGAGGGTGCCTATGTGCAGATTTGGGTAAACAAAAGAATTTGGTGAAAAGCTATGGTCACGATTTAAATTGATTCCTTTTGAGGTGTTGAAAAATTCCCAGCTAGACACCCTGGGGATCACTCAGAATACACACTCTGTCTCACTGGGGGACTCCCAGGAATTAAGATGGAAAATGCCCAACAATATAATGAGCAGGTCCTTAAATCTATATATACACATATTAAAAAAAACAACCAACACATGCACACAACTAGTATTTGAAAGTTAAAAGCATATCATAATGTTTTATGTGTACAAAAAATTTAGTTCAAAACATATTGAATACCATACTCACGAGGTTTTGTAGAGGTCTAGTTTTAACCGGTCAATCTCTTTGGCGTTTTCTTTATTTGACTGAAAACACACAACACGTTCAATAAAAACCAGACAGATGTGAAAATGTACACAAGTGTGTGCAACACACAACACGTTCAATAAAAATCACAGACAGATGTGAAAATGTACACAAGTGTGTGCAACATTCATTGAAACACATTCATTCCAGCAAAAGTTTCAGGTGAGAAAAAAAGAGGAAATGAAATGACTTAAAAAGTAATAAGAAGAAAAAGGTATGTGAACATTTCGCCTCCATTCACTGGCTAGTTCTATCATTTCAGTTCATGTCTTTTCTTTTTTTTAATGAATTTTTTTTTTTTTAAGTTTTGTCTTTTCTCTCTCCAAAGATGTACCATGATTTGGACAGCAACAAAAGTGGGTGCACTAACTTTCTTGTACTTCCCCATCACTAAGAAAGATACGCAAGCAGCTCCAGTTAGCAGAAGAACATTATTCTGCAGGCAAGAAACTTTTCCCTTTTGCCTTGCTGTCGTTGTTTAACCTGAGGAAAGGCTTGCTTTGTTCTTTGCCTGTTCCCAGTTTGTTACAACACTTAAAAAGCCTCTATCGTAATTATGTCATCCATGATGTAAAAATATTTACCATGTTTCACTTTACAAAACTGTCATAACCTCTCCAGAAACCTTCATCAAAATAAAAGTCATAGTAACTTGAAGAAAAAAAAAAAAAAGAAGAGAAGAAAAAGTTGTTGCCCACAACAATCAATCTTTCTTTTTTTCCTCATGAGCAAGCGGTCTCGTCTTTTAATATCAGTGAAACACTAAAGTGTTGATCTTCTGCAGATCTTTCACATCACTTCAGTTGGGGGGACAGGACAGCCTAGTGGTCAGAACATGGTGTTCGCAATTTGACGAACTGGGTTCGATTCCTGTTTGAGGGGATTTCCCCCCTGGAGTTAACATCAGTGCTGACTCCAATCTCCCCAAAAGTCCTTCAGATGAGACTAGATTCATATTCAAACTGAGCTCCGGAGAACAAACACATGTATAACATCTCGTGCACATGTTAAAACCCCTTCCGCTCTTTGGGAGAGTAGGCTACTGCATGCTGGTATGACCAGGCGACAAAACAATTAACAAAAACACCACATTCATTTATTCATTTTATTTATTTATTTATTCTTTTATATCGAGGATATTGGAATAAGCACTCGTGTGCTTTTTTACATCCAGTCCCCGTGTTTTGTTTTGTATGCAGTTTTGTAAATCTTATCTGTTTCCAATGGCACACAATGGTCTACTCTTACGAAAAGCAGAACAGGATTTAGTGTGGGCGCAAGATGTTCTGTGTGCATTCCCACACGGGGTCTTGATTTATAGTCTCATCCGAAGGACTTTAGGGGGAGTGGAGTCGGCACTGATGTGAACTCCAGGAGAAAAATCCCCTTGAACGGGAATCAAACCTGGGTCGTCAAACTGCAAGTGCAATGGTCTGACTACTAGGCTATCTTGACCTCTAGAAGAAGATAGCGGCCACCCTCACTGCACTAGCTGAGGGGAGAAAAAAGGTGACAGTATCACTGCACACTGTTTGAGGAAAAACAAAGTGACAGAATCACTGCCCACTGTCCGAATTCTCTGAAGACCATAGCAGCCACCCTCACTGCTCTAGTGTCTGCCCCCAGATCTACTGTAGGCTAGTTCCAAGCTGACACAACAGGAACACAATCTGGAAAGCATTTCT
>CM060341.1:3828504-3846004 GCA_030674155.1 Stramonita haemastoma
TGAACCTGGGCACAGTGTTTTCCTCTATCAGCATACAGCTTTCTGGTCAGTGTCACATCTATGTGTATGAACCTGGGCACAGTGTTTTCCTCTATCAGTATACTGTTTCTGGTCAGTGTCACATCTATGTGTATGAACCTGGGCACAGTGTTTTCCTCTATCAGTGTACAGCTTTCTGGTCAGTGTCACATCTATGTGTATGAACCTGGGCACAGTGTTTTCCTCTATCAGTATACTGTTTCTGGTCAGTGTCACATCTATGTGTATGAACCTGGGCACAGTGTTTTCCTCTATCAGTATACTGTTTCTGGTCAGTGTCACATCTATGTGTATGAACCTGGGCACAGTGTTTTCCTCTATCAGCATACAGCTTTCTGGTCAGTGTCACATCTATGTGTATGAACCTGGGCACAGTGTTTTCCTCTATCAGCATACAGCTTTCTGGTCAGTGTCACATCTATGTGTATGAACCTGGGCACAGTGTTTTCCTCTATCAGCATACAGCTTTCTGGTCAGTGTCACATCTATGTGTATGAACCTGGGCACAGTGTTTTCCTCTATCAGCATACAGCTTTCTGGTCAGTGTCACGTCTATGTGTATGAACCTGGGCACAGTGTTTTCCTCTATCAGCATACAGCTTTCTGGTCAGTGTCACATCTATGTGTATGAACCTGGGCACAGTGTTTTCCTCTATCAGTGTACAGCTTTCTGGTCAGTGTCACATCTATGTGTATGAACCTGGGCACAGTGTTTTCCTCTATCAGCATACAGCTTTCTGGTCAGTGTCACATCTATGTATGACTGTACATGTACATATAGACAGGTAGATAAGACGCAAGTATAAATGCATGTGTGACTGCTTACATGCCCACATGCATACAAAGACTCCCAAATACACCGAGAACTATTTGCATGTATATATATGAGAGCATGCACGCACACATCCCTGCACACCCCCTACTCGCACACACCACTACTCCTCCCCCCACCCCCCTCCTCCACACACTGATCTCTCACCTACCCCTATGGCAGATTTACTCAAATTTCACTATTTGATTCATATATGATTTGTAGTTCTAATACCTGACAAACACATACACGCACAACCCTGCCCCCACCCCCCCCCGACATACACACATCTTTCACCACCATTGCACACACACACATGTATCAATACTAAACCCTAAATCCCCTCAGCTAAAAGGCAGAGATGTGTCTGCCTGCCTGCCTGCCTACCTGCAGCTGCTCCTTCAAGGAGCCCACGTCCTTCTTGTATTTGTCATTGAAGTTGCCGCGCTCTGACGTCTGCTGATCCTGCACGCTCTGTAACTGGTCCCTCTGCACACACACGCAGGCATGCACGCGCACATACACGCATGTACGTACACACATGCACACGCACGCACGCACCCACACACACACAGACACTCACACAGACACTCACACGCATGTACGCGCACACACACATATACACACACACACGCATGCCCACACACACACATACACTCACACACACACACACAAACACACACACACACACACACATACACACACACACACACACACACACACACATTCACACGTACACAGAGTTTAGCAATGTTTATAAAACAAAAAACAGGATTTCTAAATTTTAAACCCTTTCATTCCCTGTAGGATACGAGCACAACCCTTCTTCCCCCTTCAATAAAAAAGGTCTAAAAGCAGTTACCCATAGTTTGCTTCCAATTAAGATTTTATCATACTATGAACAATACTATCACCAGTATATTCAATTCTGAAATGCTATAAACAGAGGTCTTCTGAATTCTATTCTTGCTGGGGCAGGAAGTCAGTGTAAAATGGACAGGAATGTAACATGCCCCCATTTTTTTCTTTTTTGAAGACCAATCAAGCAATCAGAATGCCTCAACTCACCATAAGTGGTCAGAACATTGTGCTCGCAATTTGACGACTAGGGTTCGATTCCCGGTCGAGGGGATTTTTCTCCTGGAGTTAACATCAGTGCTTACTCCACTCTTTCCAAAAGTCCTTCGAATGAGACTATAAACCGAGGCCCCCTGTGCGAACGCACGCAGAACATCTTGTGCACACATTATTGTTCTGCTTTTCGTAAGAGTAGGCCATTGTGTGCTGGTGCGAACAGATGACAAGATTTACAAAACTGCATACACATGGGGACTGGATGTAAAAAAGCACATGTGTGCTTATTCCATTATCCTCGATATAAAAGAATAAATAAATAATAATAAATAATAATATTATATCTGACTTATACAACATTGGCTTACAGCTGCCCCAAGTTTGGAGCAGCTGTGAACCCGTATTGTACTTAATCAGATATGGTAAGAACAGTGTGGCTGAATTGTCTTTTTCTTTTTTGCTATTAACACACATTGTAGATGACTGGCCACCTTGCACAACCATCTTGTCCAGCAAAGAAAGCTGCCTTTCGTCTTACATGCAGCAACCTCCAGCGCCAGCTTAGAGTTATCCAAAACGAGTGGTGGACTAACCTCGCCCAGAAAACTCAGCTCTGCGCTGACACAGGTGACTACAGAGGCTTCTACGAAGCTTTGAAGGCAGTCTATGGACCCTCTCACCAAGTGTTGAGTCCTTTGCGCAGCACTGACGGCCAGGCACTCCTCACAGACAAGATGTCCATATTGAACCGCTGGGCTGAACACTTTCAAACCCTCTTCAGCGCTGATCGCACTGTTGATGACACAGTGATCCACCAGATCCCACAGCAACCAGTGAAAGAAGAACTGGACGAAGCCCCAACCCTGGAAGAGGTAACTAAAGCCATAGAACAACTGAAGAGTGGGAAGGCTGCAGGCGTCGACGGTATTCCACCAGAATTATGGAAAAACGGGGGGCAAACACTGCACTGCAAGCTCCATGAATTTTTTGTTTGCTGCTGGGAGCAGGGAAAGTTGCCACAAAACCTTCGTGATGCAATCATAATCACCCTTTACAAAAACAAAGGGGAAAAATCAGATTGCTCCAACTACAGGGGGATAACTCTTCTCTCCATCGCTGGCAAAATCCTTGCAAGAGTTCTCCTCAACAGACTAGTACCTGCTGTTGCAGAACACCACCTCCCTGAGAGCCAGTGCGGCTTCAGAGCTAACAGGGGTACCACTGACATGGTCTTCGTGCTCAGACAACTTCAAGAAAAGTGCCGCGAACAGAACAAGGGACTGTACATCACCTTCGTTGATTTAACCAAGGCATTTGACACTGTGAGCAGGAAGGGCCTGTGGCAGATCATGGAGCGTCTTGGCTGTCCCCCAAAGTTTCTCAACATGGTGATCCAGCTACATGAAGACCAGCGTGGCCAGGTCAGAAACAGCAACGACCTATCAGAGCCTTTCCCAATCACAAACGGGGTGAAGCAGGGCTGCGTTCTTGCACCAACCCTCTTCACTATCTTCTTCAGCATGATGCTTCAGCGGGCCACAGAAGATCTTGATGACGAAGACGGAGTTTTCATACGCTACCGCACAGATGGCAGCCTATTCAACCTGCGGCGTCTTCAGGCCCACACCAAAACCCTGGAGCAACAAATTCGAGAGCTACTTTTTGCTGATGATGCTGCCCTTGTAGCCCACACAGAAACCGCCCTGCAGCATGTAACATCCTGTTTTGCAGAGGCAGCCCAGCTCTTCGGACTCGAAGTCAGTCTGAAGAAGACAGAGGTTCTCTACCAGCCCGCACCTCAGGTAGCGTACCACCCACCTCACATTACAATTGGTGAGACAGAACTGAAGACAGTCCAGCAGTTTACCTACCTGGGATGCACAATCTCCTCTGACGCAAAGATTGATAAAGATGTAGACAACAGACTGGCAAAGGCAAACGGTGCTTTTGGCAGACTCTACCACCGTGTCTGGAAAAACAAACACCTGAAGAAAGACACCAAGATCAGTGTCTACAGAGCCGTGGTACTGACCACCCTCCTGTACGGCTCTGAGTCATGGGTCACATACAGACACCACCTGCGAATTCTGGAACGCTTCCACCAACGCTGTCTCCGCTCCATCCTCGACATCCACTGGAGCGACTTCACCACGAATGCTGAGGTGCTGGAGCAAGCAGGGATCACCAGCATTGAGGCCATGTTGCTGAAAACGCAGCTACGCTGGGCAGGGCATGTCTCTAGAATGGAGGACCATCGCCTACCGAAGATGGTTCTCTACGGTGAACTTTCCACCGGACACCGCTACAGAGGCGCACCAAAGAAGAGATTTAAAGACTCTCTGAAGAAATCTCTGTCAGCCTGTCTCATAGACCATAACCAGTGGTCAGTCCTTGCTGCTGACCGGCAGGCCTGGCGACACACTGTGCATCAGTCGGTCTCCTCCTTTGAGGACAATCGCAGAGCGGCCCTTGAGGAGAGGCGAATGAGGAGGAAGAACCGCGTCCGCTCTACATCAACCCCAGAATCGACTTTCCCCTGCAGCCGCTGCGGCCGGGTTTGTTTGTCACGCATTGGACTGAACAGCCACCAGCGAGCCTGCACCAGACGTGGACAGTGCCCTTAATCTTCGTTCGCGAAGCCAAGCCATGATGATGATGAGATGACAGCAGGGAAGGGTTCAAAGGTGAGGGGTGGAGGTGGGGTCAACAGGGCAGGGGTCAGCTTACCAGTTGTAGATTCTGTGTGTTGAGTTGCTCGTTGGCTTGTGAATGTTTCTCTAACAATGCTGCTAGCTCTCTGTTTCGACTCTGAAAACACATCAAAAGCTTGTGGTAATGACAACAATATATACATATACAAAACTCAAACTAAAAGCACTAACTGACAAACACTAAAACTGTTTTGACCAGTGCAGAAATGTCTCTTTAACATATGCTTTCATATACATCCCTGTACAAATTCAAGAACTTTCCCAACGATTCTTCCCTTTCTCTCTATCTAAATTCCAATATCTTCCTCATTTTGCAACCAAATTGGTTTTTGATTATCTTAAACTGTATTTTATCAAATATATTTGAAGCGTTCAATCAAAAATTTCTATTCTTTGGACTTAAAAAACTTAAATGGATAGGTGTTATTATGAACCACACACACACACACACACACACACACACACACACACACACACACACACACACACACACACATGTACACACACACACACACACACACACACACACACACACACACACACACACACAAACACACTCGTCTAATATCACTATGAGTGAAGAGACGTTAAATTGAAGAAAGAACACACACACACACACACACACACACACACACACACACACACACACACACACACACACACACACACAGGCACAAACCTTCAATTCTTCCACTGTGGAGTTGCCCGAATCATCATCTATACTGCTGTAGTCTGTGGACTGTCAACACACACACACCATATCAAAAGTAAGTACGTAAAAGTAATAATTCACACACTTCCCATACCTAACTTTTGACTGACAGTAAAACATCAGCAGTGAAATTGTTCACATTCTTTAGTTCTAAACTTGCAGCAATCGAAGACATAGCATTTGCCTCTATAAACCGGAGGTCAGGTGTAACATCTGAGCGTATTCAGAAGCAACAGTTCAAACAGACATTTATAGAAATATTTGTAGAACATTTTCTGATGAATATTGATGTGCGCTCCTAAAAACACACACTACACTGAAAAACACACACACACACACACACACACACGTCTTAATATCACTTTAAGTGTACAGACGTAAAATCAAAGACACACACACACACACACACTAAAACAATATAAGATACAAACCTCAGCTAACAATCCATTCAGCTGTCTGGACAACTGTTGCAGACTTTCTGTGGAAGCCGTTGTCCTGGAGAGACAAACCAAAAAAAAAAAGAAAGAAAAAGCCACATGAAGATTGCAAAGAACCCAGCACACCAAAACTCTCAGTGGAGCTAGCCCCCCAATGTCCAGTGTTCCATGCTATCTGACACATCGCTGAAGCTTTTCTAGTGCTTGCTCTTTTATGGGGCAGGATAGCCTAGTGGTTAGAACATTGCGCTCACAATTTGACGACCAGGGTTCGATTCCTGTTTGAAGGGATTTTTTTCCCTGGAGTTAACATCAGTGCTTACTCCACTCTCCCCAAAAGTCCTTCGGATGAGACCATAAACCGAGGCCCCATGTGCGAACGCACGCAGAACATCTTATCCACACATTAAATCCGGTTCTGCTTTTCGTAAGAGTAGGCCATTGTGTGCCGGTGGGAACAGATGACAAGATTTACAAAAACTGAATACACAAGATTGGACATAAAATAAGCACATGAGAGCTTATTCCATTATCCTTGATATAAAAGAATGAATACATTTTTCATGGATATATATATATATATGGGTCTTACAGCTGGCACATACTGAATGCTTGAATATACACAATAAAACAAGATGAGCTAACATCTAAACTGGTATTGACTGTTTCAACACACCTTTCGAACATACTCACAATGGGTGGCACACCCTTTTGTCACATCTATGTCCACAACAGCCTGTGTAAAACAATAACTCGTAGCAAAAGGGTGTGCCACTGTGACAGTTTACAAAGCCTACATATCGAAAAAACATAAAGATAGTACTCTACTTTACAATGTCAGGAAATATATCTAAATTTTCTCTTTTTTTAAAGGACATTTTTCTTTAAATGTCAAAATTAGGTGTACTCAGGGCCTACCCAGGGGAGTGAAGTGACGTGTAGAAAGTGTGAAATCACCACACTGAAAACACAGAACACCACTGGAAATAAAAACTGCAAGAGAATTCTAAGAGGTTTGCATCTTTTTCAAATTCCTGTCCACCATTAAAAAAAAAAAGATCAAGGATCTTGTATACAATCATATTTTGTAATAAGATCATTAGCATGTAAAAAATGCGCTAGTAGATCTATGGCAAAACTATGATTTATGTATACACTTATAAAAAAAACTAAACACACACAGCAGGTGGGATAGCCTTGTGGTTAGAGCACTGAGCTTGTGATTTGACAATGCGGGTTCAAGTCACCCCTGAATACTCATTCAATGGGGATTTTCACCTTTAAAATCAACATCAGTACCTACTCCACTACCCTAAAAGTTTTTCAGATAAGTCTATAAAACAAGGTATCGAGTAGGAACACACAGAAAACATTCTGCCCACACATTGAAACTCATTCCACCTTTGAAAAAATAAGGTCATTGCGTGCCAGTAGGAACAGATGACAACATTTTAAAAAAAGCATGCAGACAGGTGTCATGTCAAGACAACATCCCATAAGTCGGAATGCAGCTACCTTCATGGTAGGCAAGTGGTGGTCAATGCAAAATCTCACCATTGGTGAACCTTGGAACTCTTCTTCTTCTATCCCGTAATCTATTTTGACTGTAAGGGCGCTACGGAAGACCTTGCAACCAGCTCTATCCATTTCCCTCTGTCCTCCACCTTTCTCAGGATGTCACTCAGCCTGAGGCCCGTCCACTCTCGGATGTTGTCCTCCCATCTCTTTCTCTGCCTGCCTCTCCTTCTCCCGCCTTGCACAGTTCCCTGCAGAATCGTCTTGGCAAGCCCTGTTGATCTTGCGATGTGCCCACACCACTTCAGTTTGCATTTTTTGACTGTGGTCAGGAGCTCTAGCCCAGGAAACAAGAAACTAAAAAAGAAACTAAAAAAAAGAAACTACAAAAAAACTATAAAAAGGGGGGTGTGTGTGTGTGCAGCAGTGTGTGTGTGTGTTCCTGACCTCCACTCCCCCTGGTCCTGTGCCCCCCTGTCTGCCCCAGTGCTGCTGTTCCTGGCGTTCTGCACGGCGTCTCTGGCGCTCTCCACTACCTCCCCCTTCCTGCTGACAGCGCGCCCTCTGCTGCTGCCACCCTCTGAGGAATTGATCTGCAATGACACACATCATTGATGAGCTGGTCTGCAAAAACACAGATCACACCATCCCTCCATGCCACAGCTGTCTTTTCTGGGGACTGAGTGATGATAATGCCTCAGGATACTTCTTCTTCATCTACACCCTGTCTTTTCTGGGGACTGACCGAGTGGTGATAACGCCTTGATATACTTCTTCTTCATCTACACCCTGTCTTTTCTGGGGACTGAGTGAGTGATGATAATGCCTCAATATACTTCTTCATCAAACGCTCAGACAACAACTATTGTTGTCTGTCATATGAGCGAAAATGCCTTGCGCTGCTGTTAAGTGCCTGACAAGTCAGGTCCAGCACACCCAACTTCAGCGTGAGAGAGAATTGTTATTTTTTTGTGGAAAAAAGGCGAGAGAATGAACCAAAAAATAAGAAAATAGACAAGAAAGCAGCGAGAGGAAGAAAAAAAGGTACAAGGCAGAAACAAGGAGAGGGATAGAAAAGGGACTGGTGTTCTATTTTTACATTCAATCTCTCTCTCTCTCTCTCTCTCTCTCTCTCTCTGTCTCTGTGTGTGTGTGTGTGTGTGTGTGTGTGTGTGTGTGTGTGTGTGTGTGTGTGTGTGTGTGTGTGTGTTGTGTCCAGTGTACCTGTTCAGGTACAGGTGAGATACTGCGGCGTGAGTGGTGCTCCACCTCCCCGTTGTCCTCCTCCCCGTTGTCAGTGGCTGCAGTCTTTGGGATGCGGCCTGTGGGGGCGGGGGATCTGCTGGGGGTTCGTCCTGACCGCTGCTGAAACTGCTTCAGCTGCAACACACACATGCACATGCACACGCACCGCGCGCGCACACACACACACACACACACACACAGAGTCACACACGCGCACGTGCACACGCGCGCAAACACACACACACACACACACACGCACACAGAGCGCCCACCAGGCACTGAGGATCAGTACAGCAACTTTTCTCCTTTTTGTTTTTTCTTCTTCAAAACACATGACATAAATAAAGACTTGTAACCAAAGGGTTATTTACTTATTATCATATCATTATCTAGACTTAATGTTCATCCCAAACACATATAATTATCAATTCCATCAAAGCTTCAATCAGATGCTTGCAGAGCACACCACAAACAAAAATCATGATACTGTAGTAAAGCTGAAGAACGGGGGGACAAAGAATCATGTCACATCCTGTGGAAAAAAGTCCATTTCCAACAATGACCAATTTACCAACACCAAACAATATAACCATAAACACAGTGTTTTGGAAGGACTTAAATAACATTTATCTATGGACCTACTTAAGAAGAGAAAAGGATTCAGGATTTCTTTGCTACACATCAAAACAGAATAAAGGTTGTGATATATATATTTTTTGATCTCATAAAAATCCACAATGTTACTATAATTAGTAAAAACCGAACCACAATACTTAGACAGACACACTCAAATCCTCTCACATGTATCAAGGACAGTATTAATTAGTTTAGCCTCAGAGCTTTCACCCTCAATCTCAGAGCTTTTTTTTTAAAAACAACATTGGAATCCCCCCCCCCCCCCCCCCTGTTTCTTGGCAAGAGATATGAGGTTCACCAAGGGTGAGATTTAGCTTATAATTATAAATGCCACCATTTGCCCACCGTTAAGTAAAGTAGCCACAGTCTGACTTTGGGCTGGTGTCTTAGTCAGTCTAGTGCAGTTGAAGGACTTTTGGGGGATTGGAGTCAGTACTGATGTTAACTCTGGGGGAAAACCCCCTCCAACAGGCATCCCAGTGGTGGCTCCAACCTGTGCCATCAGAAAGCGAGCTCAATGCTCTAACCACTGGTCTAGGGCTATCCCCCACACGCAACACTGGATGAAAATGAAGATGAACAATTTCCTTTTCCTTCTCAATGAAACCTGTTTCACTGTAGGGGACTGCAATGTTGATTCACAAGGCGACATCAAGAAAAACAAAACAGTCGCTTTTCAAGAGTGACAAATTAAAAAGTTTTATATAAATTATAACAGACATAAATTCATCTGGCGACAACATGAAAGTAAATATAACTTTTCAACAACAATAACAATTTTACATAATAGGGAACAGACACATTTCGGGGAGGAAAGAAAGGGAGGGGTGAAGATAAAGAGGTCTGTGCAGTGAGGCCAAGCAGGAAAGACAACCACGCCCACACACAAAGCACCCACCTGGCCAGTGCCAGAATGAAAGCATCTACAGAAAAAACAAGTTCCCAAACACTGTGAAAACAGAACACACAGTACACAGTCTACTGGAGAATAGGTGAGTTTGGGGTGAGGAAGGGGGAACGGGTACTGGAACTTTAGAATGGCTTGAGATAAGGGAAAGACATCAGAATAAAAAGAAATGAACAAATCATTTAAATAGACAGATCTATTCTATGACATGGTAAGTGAGATGATTCAAAGCTGTGACACTAACAACAATACTGCAATAAAGCCCCCTCCCCCCCCCTCTCTCTCTCTTCTTTCAGCACTTTTATCATGGTTTCTCTTTCTTTGCTCCTCATCTTAACCTTACTATGTGTACATTAACATTTAAGAAATCAGGGTCCCTTGTCATGCAAAAATGTCTCTAATCTGCAATCATGCACAAATGTGACCATAAAGGGAAAAAATCTCTGGCATCAAAATCAGTTTATGTGCCAAAGGTGTCAGCATTATATTACTACCTTGATTGAATCTGTTAGTTTGAAAACAAGCCCGTATTAATTTGGTAATGCATGCGGTAGCTGGCTTTCCTCATGAAATGGGTCATTCATCATTATTTTGTCATTTTCACATGAGCTAAATACTAACATCCTTATGTTTATATACAATAATGTGTAATAAAAACAAATTGTAAAGTTCTCTTTTATGATTAAGAACAACCACAAAAAGCAACCTACCAATCAAACAATTGAAGCATACAACATACCACCGGTATAAAAAGTGTTAAAACTGAAATCATCCTATTGCTTTTGTCACAGTTTGTGTCATGTTCGGGAAAACATTTTTCATTTCCAGATTCTTGCTTGCAGCAAAGTCAGTGTGATGCACTTCAGTAGTTGGTGACTATTCATTCATAATCATAGTCATACCACAAGACCCTACTGGAAAGTGTGGTCTTCATAGATTGAGCACAGACACCACCTGTACTTCTTTTCAGGGTATGCACAATAATCTATTAACTGTTTGATTCTATCACTGAAACTTCCTTTAGACCTACACCAATATGCCTTAAACAATCTAGTCAGCAAATCATACATGTACTGTAACTTGCCTCCCTCTCTCTCTCTCTCTCTCTCTCACCACACACACACACACACACACACCACACGCACACACACACACACACACAGCACACGCCACACACACACACACACACCACACACCTGCACACTAAGCATCACAACTTATTATTGACTAGAGGCAGATACAGACAGACAGGTATTGCATCTAAAACGACATGACCAGCTGTTACAAAAACTGAACAGAGCTCTACAAAAGTCGACATGGTTTCTGATGAAGTTGACTGATATGGGTGTCTCTTTTATATGTAATATAAATAAGTTTATATTACACACTCTATACTGGTCAGTGTTCTCGGTCATGGTAGACTGGTTTGACACTAATGATTTTTTATTTTATTTTAGCTTTTACTCTTTATGTGTGTTGTGTGTGTGTGTGTGTGTGTGTGTGTGTGTGTGTGTGTGTGTGGTGTGTGTGTGTGTGTGTGTGTGTGTGTGTGTGTGTTGTGTGTGTGTGTGTGCATGCGTGTGTGCATGCGTGTGTGTGTGTGTGTGATATTTATCTGGTTTTAGCTTGTTTCCCAAACAGTGTACTAGTCTTCATATCAAATGATAAAACAAAAGTAGTTTCACTCTAGTCTAAAAAAAATTGAAAATGTTCATTAAAATTTTTTTTTTTTAAACAACAAAAAAAACAAACAGAAGTTTCAACAAAACAATACTAGAACCAACTAAACTGCTTTGTATTCTGAATTTGTAACCATACCAACAATTTCTTAACTAGTTACTGACAATGATAATAATCCTCCCCTCAACCCTCTGTAAATCAGCAAGAGTATACAGACCCACTGGATCCAGGAAGACAAACACTTAAAACAGATGTACCAGATACTGAAACAGCTGTGAACAAATTATTGTGCCATGCATAGGAAGCGGGAGTACATTGTTCTACCAGCACAGGCACTGACCTAGATGACACAAACAGTAACCTGGATGACACAAACACTGACCTAGATGACACAAACACTGACCTGGATGACACAAACACTGACCTAGATGACACAAACACTGACCTAGATGACACAAACACTGACCTAGATGACACAAACAAAACCAAAGGCTCTTCCCACTGATAATGTTTTAAAAATCTGAGCAAAAAAGACCAACACTGGAAAATAAAGAGAAAAAAAAGACAACAATTAAAAAACACAAATATTTTGCAGGAAGAGTTCTCTTTAAGACAATGTTTCGTTTGACATCACAAAACATTTTTAAACAATATGACTGACAAAAATTCCAAAAGCAATCAAGCTATATTAGTAAATAGACAACACTATTTGGTGGAAAAGAATTCCAACAAAGCTTTTCCTTGCAAACAGCTGTTTCCCATCACATCACATTACAACTAAAACTTTTTAACTGGAAAAAAAATCCAAAGCTAACACTTCATGCACATGTGGCAGAATGTCAAAATTTAGCTGGAAAATAATTCCAAGATTTTGACTTCACAGGTAACAATTTGTGTCTCACAACAAACACTCATCAGTGATAACTGACAGATTTACTGTTTTGTTTCTCAACTAGAGCTATAAGTCTAAGGTTCACCAATAGTGAGGTTTTATGTATGTAAGTCGTAAATTATGACTGTTCGCCTGCCCACATTTAAAGTAACTGTTTTTTGTGCTTTTTTTAAGTGTTCCTGTATTACATTATCAGGCATATATTAAAGCGAATCAATGCAAATGAGTGATTTAATATATTAAAGATCTGTAGACCATGTGAGAGCGAGCACTAAATGTACTTTTTCCAGAAGTACTTAAATTAAATGACAAATGCCATGGCACCAAGGACAGCAGCAAAAGACTCAACAATGTGAACTAATCAAGTCTCAAAAGAAGTTTGAGTGAAAGTCTACATCAGTTTGTGACTCTGCCAGTGTAACATCTGGGGGGACAAAAGCTGTTTTTCAAATGAGTCTTCTTGCCAGCTGGTGACAATGACTATCAGACTAGGCTGGAAGTCATCTCTCTGACTGTAGGAGCAGACCTGTTTCACTCCAGGGCTTTTCAGTCTCTCTAGTTAAATCTACTGGTTATGTTAGAAACTTCTGAAAAATTCAAATGGACAGCTATAGTACTGTACTTATTGACCTGAGCCCTCAGATAACCACTGCATCATGAGTCCACCCTGGGCTAGTCTGTTCCCTTGCTTCCTCCCCCCCCCCCCCCCCCAACAATACTGCCAAAGCACCAATTATCCCATTTAAAGGCCCACCTTTTTTAGGCAAAACAAAAGGTGGATAAATCCTTTGAGCATTTAAGGAAAGAGGAGACACTTTAGACATGGGAAAAAAAAACAGAAGAAAAGAATTTCAATAATAATTTTTAAATTGTTAAAACCCCAAAGATTTAGAAGAACCACATCACATTTTTCACAAGGTGCCAGCATAATTAATATAACTAGTATTAATTAGTATTACTGAAAAAGCCTGTACGTTTCTTAACCACGACAGCATGAACACCACACCTGGTTTTATCAATGATGGTGGTATGGAAGGCAAGTCTGTATGCTGCAGATGGGAAAATCATGATTACACACAAACAAAAATTTGGAAAAAAGACATGACTATGATACTTCAAAAGTCTGAAGTAGACACCTGAGAATTACTTCCCAAAGAGCTGACAGTAAGTTACACAGACCACAGAAAGCAAGCAGGCCACCCAACACAGCAACGGACATTACACTGCCCTCTGCTACATGTATTATAAATACATAGAAAGCTCTCAGCTACAGACAGTGCACTCAACCCAGGACAAGATTGTGTGGTGGTGAGGAAGGATTTCCTTTTTTCTCTTCTCTGATCAAATCTTTAAAAAAAAAATTTGGGGGTTGCCTCTGGCCCTTCTCTTTTTTGTGTGTGGATGTATGCCTGTCTTGGTGGTCGTAGATAAGATAGATCATGAGAGTATGAGAGTTGTGTGTGTGTGTGTGTGTGTGTGTGTGTGTGTGTGTGTTGTGTGTGTGTGTGTGTGTGTGTGTGTGTGTGTGTGTGTGTGTGTGCATGTGGATGGTAGGCATGAATACATGCTTCAATCAGAGACAGATTGAGACTGAGAATGCGTGTGTGTCTGTAAGACCATGCATGCAATACATGAACGCAGTGAATTATTGCACAATTTTATACCAGCACGGTTTAAGTCAATTATCTCTATCTCTCATATTCCCATCTGATAACACAGAATGCAGGCTATGTTCCACTATACTGTGTGTCTATACTATTTCTATACATGTGCCAAATTTTCCCTGATGCACTGTTCTCCATTTAACTTTTGAGCACCTTTGGCAGTAGAGGTACTGTCAAAACAATGTCAATTAGTGAGAATATGCCATTGCTATCCTTTCAAGGTACAGATCTTAGCTAAAAACAATTTTGTAATATATGTGCTAATGGCTAAGGAGAATTTTTTTTTTTAAATGAGAGATGTTTGTGAGGAGTAAATTAAAAGACCCCAACTTTTTACAGATCAGCAAATGAGTGATTGTGTAACAAATGACCGCAAGACTCTGCTGGACAGTATTTTTCTCGTAGCATTGACAACTTCAGACACAGTCACTGTCCTTTTCAAAGATATCACTTTACCACAGAACTTAGAAGGTCCACTCTGTGTGCAAACAGTTTAACTGACAACAGATTAGACTTTACACACTCCATACATGTATTTAACACCAATACAAATAGGCAAAATCCTACTCTGAGGTTATCAAGTTTAAAGTTCAATGACAACACCTCAACAGCCTTGAATGACACATGCCACATGGCCCTTGGGGCTGGCCAGACAATATCAAACTTTAAACTAAAGCCATAAACAACTCAAACTGGTCAACCATCTTCAAGCTATCACCACCACTGTAAAGACTGCATATTTACTTGGAAGTCTTGACTGGAGTGCAATATGTTATAATACTTTGGAGTGTTAAATATGTTGTACATTTTCTCATGCCAAAACTGAAAACATACATGCATACATTTACAAACTTTATGAAACAGTTTGCATGCAGAATGTAAAGATCATTCTTGAAAGATACGAGTACGACATAATTCATCGAGTCAACGTGTCAGGTCAGCCAAGCCAAGTCAAAACTATTCTATCATCCCATGAAGGTCAGAAGCTTTAGAACTAGCAACCCCCCCACTATGACAGAGTCCAATAGCCGATGAGACTATCCATAATACTTTAACACTGCCTTCCTTTTTTTTTTTTTTTTTTTTTTTGTCACTGGGCTTGGGCTCTAAGGTCTACTAATGGTAAGGTTTTTGTGTATACATCACATGCAGAGCTCTGTTTTCTCCCACCATTAAGGTCTACAGCTGAATTCCAACTTCAGGGTTACTGACTTCAGGTTAGACACAGGTCCAAAGTAGCCATAATCATGGATATTTTTTAGAATTAAAAATTGCTGGGTACATTTATGGAGATATTCCTGGGTGAATTTAAAAGAGTTCAGGTTGTAAAACATATCTGTAGAAACGAGTTGCTTCTACTTGTTAAAGATAAAATGGTTTATGAGTTTGAAACATTTAATTTTGGTGGCCATTTAGGATTGTTTCCATGGCAACATTGCAGAAAACTATAATTCTTTTATTTTTATGCTTTACAAGTGATACCCTTTCCATACATGGCATGATTTTTAACATGAACTTGTAAACAAAATTTCATCACTTCTGACCCCCCTGTCCCACCTTAAATAAAATGAGTACTTTGGCAGACAGCTTGTTCTTGCAATGAAAGGCATGGTTGGTTGTTTCAGGGGCTATTCTTAAGGAAACTGGACTAAATTCAACTTTCAAGAGTATCAAATAAAAATAAAAAAAGAAAGAAAAATAATCACTAGAGATGTCAGTTTGGGTTTTTGTGGGGGGTTTGGGTTTTTGTTTGTTTGTTTGTTTGTTTGTTGTTGTTTTTTGTTTTGTTTTTTACACTGGCAGAGTCAATCAATCTATTGTTTGACTGTCTAAAAAGTGTCTTCTTTCACCATGTGGCTTCTCTAGTTATCAACAATTAAATGCTCTCAATCAGTCAATGTGATAAAACAGTCTGTGAAATAAAAAAAAAACACAACTCCCCCCCAAAAAAAACCCCAGTACTAATGTTAATGAATTATGTTCCAACTGGTTCACTAACACTAAGTTACAGACACAATCTCCTATTCCTAATGACTGACCTTTTTTTTTTTTTTAAAAAAATAAATCTATTCTTGCACTCTCTGAATATATTCAGGTACATTTTTGTGTAGATCTACAGCTTTGTTTTCCACTGTTCTGTTAGTTGTTTTGCTTCAATTTTATACTGTTGTGTTAGATTATTTTCCCTAACTGGGGCCTAAGTTAACATAGATTATATTTGATAAAATTTGATCACCGTCATTCTTACTCTCTCTCTCTCTCTGAGTCTTAAAAACACACACAACACACACACTAAAATAAAAAAAATAAAAAAAAAAAAAAAATAAAACACACACACACACAAATATATATATGAGGATGCCAGGAGCAAGAAACCATGACTTAAGTTGAATGAAAGCATTAGCTCTATCGTCTATGTTTCATTATTTGTTACTGTTTGTTCTTGAAAAGAAATAAAACTGGATTGTGAACCCCCCTTACTTCTATTTTCTACTCTCTCCTCCGAAATCTGTCCTCCTAGACCTCGGTTTAGCAAAATGTGACAGCTGGCATAACAAAAAATGTACAATACTGTACTCAAAAACACACACACAAACACACATAGTGTCACAACACATACACACACACACACACGCACACACACATGTATTACATGTTTATACACACACACACACCACAAACATGTATATACACACACACCACACACACACAACACACACACACACACACACACACACACACACACGTGTATACATACATATGTTTTATACATTATGTATACACACTTACATGTCTTTTCACTCTGAGGTACATATCAAATGAGCAATGAGGAGAAGAGAGAGAGAGAGAGATGTTACATAATAATTCTACTCATATCGAGGATAGCATAAGATCGTGTGCTTTTTATACATCAGTCTCTGTGTGTATGCAGTTTTGTAATCTTGTTATCTGTTCCCACCGGCACACAATGGCCTACTCTTACAAAATGTGAAACAGGATTTAACGTGTGTGCAAGATGTTCTGCCGTGCGTGCATGCGTGCGTGCATGTGTGTGCGCACACACCTCCCCTTTACATTAGTCAATTTTGAAATGACGTACCTAGGCTATAGTTTGAATGAAAAAGAAAAGGAACTTTAGAAGCCTAAATAAGACATTTGGGGGGATAAGGGTTCTAA
>CM060341.1:3851004-3878504 GCA_030674155.1 Stramonita haemastoma
GCCGTAGCCTAGGCACAGCACTCCCCCCTCCCCAAAAACCCCCAACCAATACAAGGACATATTAGTGGTAAAAGGTAAAGGTAAAGATGTCCCATAACCTGTGTGGTTGTAGGGGAGGAGGCATCAGAGACCTCAGCTTCCCTAGGGGCCAGCATATTGAGGGTGGCGCCCCTCTCCTCTCCCTCGCTGCTTTACCTTCCCTGACCCTAAAGAGGGCAGGTACCCATTTACAGCTGGGTGAACTGGGGGAACTGTACCGTAGCCAAGGTGTGTAAACGGTCACCCATCCAACTGGTAACCACGCTTGATGCTGCTTAACTTGACTGGGGGAAAGCGAGCACTCTGACCACTGAGCTATCCGTCCCAACATAAGTAGTGATGAAATAAAAATCGAAGAAGAAGAATAGCAGTCTAAATAATACTTTGCATTTTTACACTGGCTTTCTGAGCACTAACTCATGCAATAAAACATAAAAGCAAAGAAAAGTTATGATTCAACCACCTTTCATACACTACAGTTCCAACGTTCACACCAGGATCCATTCCATAAAAGGACTTTATTCCGTGGATTTTAAAAGATGCACACATCCTTTTCCAACATGCACGTCATGTAAAACTGTCACCACAGATCAACTCATACCGACACAGTAATGAGAAAAGTATACATTATTGTAAAGTCTTGAAAAATGCTCTAAATAGAGGAAGATTTTTCCTATGTTTTTGCTTTCAGGATCATGACCTCATTTTGCAAAATCTGATACAAAAAATCTTGAAGCAACCATTATCCAACTGACATCAATCCCAAAAGGTTTTCTGTTTAGTCGAAGATGTCATCAAATCATAAATAACATAATTTGAAACACACACACACACTTCCTATACCCCTTAACATAAACACACACCAACACACACACACACACACACACACACACACACAACACACACACACACACACACACACCTACACACATAAGCGGACCAACCAAAAATTTGTTAAAAGTGCTCAAACTATATTTTAACCGATACTGTTTACACCCAACACAAAAGAGGACAAAAACCAAACCAAGCTAACTACAAAGATTGTCACGATGACAGCGATGATAATCTGAAACAAAAGTACAGGGAAATATTCCACCACAAGCCTGCATGCTCATCAATACCTGAGAAAAACACACACTGCACAGCACAGCCATTTTGTCCTTTTGAGAATGAATCTCCAGTAGCAGTGGCTTCATTCATACACTTCTTTTCTTGTTCCTTGTCTAGAGCGCCAAGGTTTCCCAACAGTGAGATTCAGTGTGTGTGTCTGGTTTACCCCGCCAATTAGGTCGCTGCAATGTTGGATTGCAGACAGGTGGCTCAGAAACCTGCAGCATCTCATTGCATGCTCAACAACCCACAGCTGGATTGCAGCTACCTAAATGGTGGGCAAAAAACAGCCAAACACACTTTTGATTTCATTATTAAAAAAAAAAAAAGTGTGTGTGACTGTTTTTGCCCGCCATTTCGGTAGCCACAATCCAACTTTGGGATGTTGTCTAAACAAAATGGTTAAAAATGCCTGCACACAACACCACTGTAAAAAATGCCTGCACACAACGCCATTGTAAAAAATGCGTGCACAATGGTGTTGGGTATACACATTAAAAAAATGTTTGTTCTCTGTTCCTACCAGCAGGCAAAGGCCTACTCTTTTAACGACAAAACAGGTTTTAATAGGGATGCAGGATTTTCTACATGAGTTTGCACTTGGGCCCTCCGTTTGGAGTCTTTGGAGGTTTCTGAGCCACCAAGGAGACACCTGTCTGAGGAGAGTTTTCACCTGAGTTACACCTTAAAGGAGAGAACCCCTTTTCTCCAGTACATGTGCACTGTGGCAGTTGTATGCTTCTGTAACACAGCAGCAGTGGGTGATACGTAGGGAAGGGTCAGTAGATGGTTGGTTACCCTATAGGGGTTACCCACAGAGAAAAGGTTAACTTCACTTCGGACTCCACTCCTGCGCAATGTTTTTGGGATGAGACTATGAATCAAGGTCCTGTGTGTGAATATCTTGCACACATCTAAAACCTGTTCCGCCTTTGGGATGAGTAGGCCTCTGAGTGCTGGAAGAAACAGATGACAAAATCAAAACAAAAAGGCAGCACTACAATGTCCTGTTCAGACACCAGTCCTGTTCAGACACCAGTCCTGTTCAGACACCAGTCCTGTTCAGACACCAGTCCTGTTCAGACACCAGTCCTGTTCAGACACCAGTCCTGTTCAGACACCAGTCCTGTTCAGACACCAGTCCTGTTCAGACACCAGTCCTGTTCAGACACCAGTCCTGTTCAGACACCAGTCCTGTTCAGACACCAGTCCTGTTCAGACACCAGTCCTGTTCAGACACCAGTCCTGTTCAGACACCAGTCCTGTTCAGACACCAGTCCTGTTCAGACACCAGTCCTGTTCAGACACCAGTCCTGTTCAGACACCAGTCCTGTTCAGACACCAGTCCTGTTCAGACACCAGTCCTGTTCAGACACCAGTCCTGTTCAGACACCAGTCCTGTTCAGACACCAGTCCTGTTCAGACACCAGTCCTGTTCAGACACCAGTCCTGTTCAGACACCAGTCCTGTTCAGACACCAGTCCTGTTCAGACACCAGTCCTGTTCAGACACCAGTCCTGAAGATGAAAGGCGGCTACCTCAGAGGTGGGCAAATGGCCGGATACACAAAATGTCGCCACTGATGAACCTAGAACTCTAACCAATGAATAATTAAAAACAAAATTCAGATTCTTCCCCCAGTCACTAAAGACAAACATTACAAAAACTGTGGACAACTAAATTCTCTGAAACAAGACCCAACTCCCCCCCAAAAAACCCCAAACACCTTGGTCACTGAAATTAATGATTCCAAAAGAAAAATACGCTTTTCACATACTTGAGTATCTAGAGAAAAAAAAAACAAAAACAGAAGAAAAAGTTTTCCACACCCCCCCCCCCCCAAGGAGAATGGAAAAGGAAAAAAATGACAGGAAATTCAAGTTAAAAAATAAAATGGAGCATACATATAATAAAAAAACAACATATATATCATTATATGCAGGAAGAGGCAAAATTTGAAGAAATTTCTATACCAGACTTTCCAAATGTGACTCCACCACAACATAATTCAGATGGTACCTGACCCAGTTTTCCACTAAGAGTGCTTTTCAGGATGTTCATTTTGATTCCTACTGCTTTAAAAAGTAAAGGTAAAGGTGTCCCATAACCTATGTGATCGTAGGGGAGTGAGGCGTCAGAGACCTCAGCTTCTCCAGGGGCCAGCATATTGAGGGCGGCGCCCATCTCCTCTCCCTCACTGCTTTACCTTCCCTGACCCTAAAGAGGGCAGGTATCCATTTACAGCTGGGTGAACTGGGGGACTGTACTGAATCCAAGGGTGCAAACGGTCACCCATCCAATTGGTAACCACGCCCAATACTGCTTAACCTTAGCTGGGGGAAAGCAAGTGCTCTGACCACTGAGCTATCCCGTCCCCTGTGGGTTTTTTTTTAACTGAATAGCATAAAAATAATTTCCTTTATTACTGCAGATATAAAAAAAATAATATCAAGTACAATGTAACTCATTATGTGGTGGAGTGTCACAAATGATATACCATTTTTATTGAAAGAGTCCTTGGGATTACACCCACACCCACACACTTTTCTTCGCAAGATATTCAGAACACAAAACACATTCACAGACTGAGAATTAATATATGGTGTCTGCAGAGGAAACAAGCCGACGCTTCTCGGCACGTCACATACATCCTCACTGATATGGCAAAGTTAAAACACAATCTTTTGTCACTGATCCCACACATCAGTTTTGTTTTTTTCAGCATGTATCCCCCCGCCCCCCTTACTTTTCGTCAAGAGCTCTGATATTCACCAATGGTGTGTGTCATTTTGCATACGCGGTCATTTGCTCACTATTAAGGAAGTGGTTACAATGAGTCTGATGGCATGATCTTGAGCCACCACCAAGATGGCTGTTTCTGGGGACTTTTCCTCTGGAGGCAACATCACTACTGACACCACTCGCAAACAAGTCCTTCTCATGGAGACTATAAACCAGGGTCTTATGTACGAATAGACTATAAACCAGGGTCTTATGTACGAATAGACTATAAACCAGGGTCTTATGTACGAATACAGAGAGAACATCTTGCACACATGTTAAAACCCGTTCCACCTACCGTAAGAGTAGGCCACTGCATCTAAGATGGCAGTAGGAGCAAATGACGATGTTACAGAAAACAACATGCACATTGGTGTCACGCTTAGTCATCATCCCCGAAATCAGAATGTGGCTACCTTAGTGGTGGGCAAGAGTGGCAGAGGCAAAATCTCTCCATCAGTGGTGAACCTCAGAGCTCTAGCCCAGGAACAGAGAAACAAGAATCTGCAGCGTGTTCATCACGTTTTGGTATTTGCTATACATGTATATATATATAATAACAAATATGTGACCCTCCATCACAAACTGAGTCGTACTGCACCTCATCCACTTTTCTACTTGGAGCCATTTCAGGCAGGTTGGGGTCAGGTTGTTGATTTTAAGATTATTGATATGTGTTATATACCTGTAAGCTATATACCTGTAAGCTATATACCTGTAAGCTATATACCTGTAACTTTCCTCTGTCTTGTACTGAAGTATCAAGGAGTCCTTTTGTTTCCGTTCACTTTAAAAACAGTCACCTCCTCATTCTGACCCCCCCCCCCCCCCCCCATCACCATGCCAAATTCCTCAGTTTCTCATTTTGTCACTTTCTTGAGTCTAGTATTTTAATTTGTTATAACTTTTCATAGAATTAAATGATTTTCCATCTTTTTTTTCACTGAATAGCTAAAAACGTTTTAGTTTGTAATGCAGGGAAATAACATGGTAAGAATTAAAAATTTATCTGCGGTGCATTGCGACTCATTTTGAGGTGGATGGTGACATATTGGGTAACTATGTGTCGGAGAAGCCCAGTGCTCTAGGTAATGTGTTGACCTCTGTAAACTGTTCTGTGATCACAAGAAATAATGATAATGATACAAACAATAATGACGATAATATTTCAAAACACCTCAGTACAAACTGACATGATTCCGCCTAACTTATGAACAGAAATCCCATGTCCCCTCTTTCAATGTCTTCAGGAGCCATTCTCACCCCCCTGTTCACTGTAATTCTGACTGTTTATTCATAGTATACAATCTGTTCACACACACATACAGTTATTAAATTACTAAACTTATTCACCCCCTCCTCCGTCCCCTCTCACACACACACACACACACACACACACAAACTACATACATGCACACTACACTACACACACACACACACACTCTCAAGACAAAGGGTCCAGCTACCATTAACCTTTTTTGCCACACCACTCCCCAATTCAAGATGGATGAAGGGATACGGAGTTAACAGCTGGGAAGAATGACTCCAGCGGACTCTTTCTGCAAACAGTTTTTTTATATATGATATTTGTTATATGTTATCATGTACATATACATACTGTATCCACAGAGAATGGTCACCTGTACTGCATCGCGTCCTCAGCACAGGTAAACAGTCTGTGTCCCCAACCTTCTCTGAGTCGATCCTACATCTTGCACAGCAACATCTACATCAGGAACCCTCTTCCATCTCGACACACCACATCCATACGCATCGTCCCACATTTCTTCGCTTGCATTATCACCATTTAAAATGACCCCCTCACACGGCCAGTGAACTGTTTGATTAAAATCATGTCAAAATCGACTTTCCCATTATTGCCTTCAGATCAGAATTTTTGGTGACAGGGATGTAAACTCAAGAAGACGTCCTCAGTCTTGTGGTACGACGGCAGTCGTGCTGCTCTGGGCAGAGTGAGTTTTGTGAAGGAGATGTCAAGAGCTTGTCCACAGCGGTAGTAGTAGTAAGCCTGCAATCACTTTTCCCTTTCTTTCTTTCTTTTCTTTCTTGCTTTTTCTTTCTCTCTCTCCACAGCCTTCCTCCCTTTTCTCTCAACACGGAGCCCACAATGTCTTTCCTCTCACCCACTGACATACATGGGGCAGTTAAAAAAAATACCAAACAGGTCACGTCAGTTGGGAAAAGCCAGTACGGTAAAAATGCCACCAGACATATTAGTTGGTACAACAACAGCTGAACAGTAGTTCAAACACACGCGCAGTGTTGATCAAATTCTCACACACACACACACACACACACACACACACAACACACACACACACGCTGCATGTGTCCTCACCACTCTAAAACCTTTCAACACCCCACTAACTGTCGATACACACCTCACTAGTCATGTACCCACTGCCGATCCAAATTTACCAGTCACATGTCAATCACATGACCCGATAATAACCATCACACGTCCACCATGTGACCACTAATTAGCATCACAGACGACCAGTCACATGTCAATCACATGACCACAAGTGGACATCACATGACTGGTTGTCGTAGCAAAAATAGTCACACCCTTTTTTTCTGTTGTTGTCGCACTTTACACTGTACAGTCACACTGGCAATGAACTCTGCTTTTCCTCCAACGTCACACGGATGACAAGTTCTGCATATGGCAGGCAGGCAAACAGGCAGGCAGGCAGAGAGAGACACTTTTACTTTCCACGCCTTCAAAGAAGCAGAGAGAAATAATCTCAAACGCACCCCACACAAATGATGCTTGTTACACCCCCTCCCCCCAAAAACCCCACCCCATCTGCACAGCAGTTGCGCAGGGCAACCTTGAACTCTGACCTACAAATCACCTCACAGTTGAAGGTGACGGTCACTCGTCGACGTTCCCCCCTCCCTTTAAGGCCAGGACAGGGCGTATCGTAGAGGGGGGTGGGGGTGGAGGGGGGGGAGGGAGGGATGAAGGAGTGAGAAGTGACATCACCAGTCTCTGATACCTTGCTGGGTCCAGTAGAAGGTGTGGTCGGGGGGGGGGGGGGGGGGGGGGGGGGGGGGGGGGGGAGAAGGCAGTTGAAATTGGATTGAGAGAAGAGAAGAAAAAAAAAGGGCAAAGGCTGAAGAGAGGCAAGGATAAAACAAAAGCCCCATTGCAGCTGTTTCTGAAACATTTCTGGTAGGAAGAAGAAGGGAGGGGAGGGGGTGAGGGATTGGGGGGGGGGGGGGGGGGGGGGAGAGGGAGGTTTGCTTTTCCCGACCAAACATTTCAGGAAGAAGCAGGAGAAAGGGATGAGGGGGTGGAGTTTGATTAAAAAGAAAAAAAAGAAAAAAGAAAGAAAGAAAAAAAAAGGACAGTAAAAGTTGAAAACCGAAGAACAACAGAGGACAGCTCCACAGCCGTCGCTGTTTCACCCAGCTTGTTTTTTTTTTAGGAGAACCAAAAACCGTGATGACAATGGTTTAGGTATGAAGGGAAGGGGGAAGGTGAAGAAGGGGGTGGAGGGTGGAGAGCGATGAATCAAGAGTGGCACGATGACGACAGATCCGATCTTTCACGAGTTTGTTCCAGGGGGGTCAAGTTGAGGGGGAGGGGCATCAGTCTGCTGCTGCACCGGTGCTGTCCCACACATACAGTGCTGCAGGGGTGCTCTCAGTGGGGGTCTGTCTGGCGCTGCATGCGCTGCTGTTCCAACAGCCGCTCCAGGGGGGTCATGGCCGCCCCCTCCGTCCACAGCGACTGCTGGAGGACACAGAGACAGGGGTTTGAAACACGCAGAGTAAGGTATAGGGTTAACGACACAGAGGAGTGACTCCACTCACCTCACGTCCTTCAGATGAGACTATAAACTGAGGCCCCTGTGTGAGAATGCACGCAGAACATCTTGTGCACACGTTAAATCCTGTTCTGCTTTTCGTAAGAGTAGGTCACTGTGTGCCAGTGGGAACAGATTACAAGATTTACAAAACTGCATACACATAGGGAATGTATGTAAAAAAGCACATGAGTGCTTATTCCATTATCCTTGATATAAAAA
Organism: Stramonita haemastoma; assembly: GCA_030674155.1. NCBI lineage: Eukaryota > Metazoa > Mollusca > Gastropoda > Neogastropoda > Muricidae > Stramonita > Stramonita haemastoma. The sequence continues at coordinate 3,858,993 of CM060341.1, forward strand.
AATAAATAAAATAAAAACAAAATAAATAAAATAAAATTGTGACGCTCCACCACAAAATGAGTCGCTAAGCACCTCACCCACTTTTTCGCAAGGAGCCATTCTAGGCAGGTTGGGGTCAGATTGTCGATTTTTGATTGATTATAAAACTATAGGTATTATTCTACCTTGTAGTGAAACATCAGTGCCTAATTTTGTATCCTTTTGCCTTTATACTGTTTTAAAAATACCCAAGCCCTCATTCTGACCACCTATTACAATGCTGAACTTGTCCATTTCTCATTTTGTCATTTCCTGCAGTCTATCATTTCAAGTTGTAATAGCTTTGGATAGAACTGTCCGATTTTCAATCTGTTTTTTATATTGTATAGCCATTTTATTGCAGATCAAAAAGATGTCAATAACTAAAGACTTACTTCTAGTGCAATGCGACTCATTATGTGGTGGACCATCACAATTGTTTTTTACCAGATAAGGATGAAGCTCGGAGTTAAGGACACAAACGTTTGCTATGATGTACACACAGAGGTCGTGGTTACAAACATAACCATGAATATGATGGTTCAGGAGAAAATTTGTTTGTTACAACTCAAACATGAACATCATGGTCAACGACGCAACTTTTAGCTACAAATCACAGATTAAGATTATGATGAAGGACAAAAGCGCAAGCACGCACGCACGCATACACACACACGCATGCACACACACAAAATCTTGAATGAATAGTTCTTTAGGAAATTTGTTATAGTTTTAAGTCATACTAGCAATTGTTATGTATTTACGTGTTATCACTGTTTAGCCCTATTCTGTGTACTGTATGCATTATCAAGAAAAAGACACCCATTTTACTGCACACATCCATCAACATAATAGACCCTACCCTTCCCTTCCCATCGTCTAATATCACTTTGAGTGAACAGACGTAAAATCGAAGCAACAACAAAAACAACAACACACACACACACACACACACACACACACAGGCACACACACACACACGCGCGCGCGCACACGCACACACACAAAAAAAATCCCAACTGTTCACTTACAGGATGAGGTGCTTGACCTCTGCCTTTTGGTTCTTCGTGGCCTTGACCCATCCAGCCTTCACCCTGGGGCCCCTTGTGACGAACTCCCATATCATACATGCCTGCGGGCTGGGGTTCAAACCCCAGGACAGGCGAGTTTCTCATGCTGCTGTCGTGTGAGGACAGTGGAGAGGAGGCCATACCTGTGAAACACACCGTCATGGCTGAATATCAACACAGAGAGAGAGAGAGAGGAGAGGAGAGAGAGAGAGAGAGAGAGGAGAGAGAGAGAGAGAGAGAGAGAGAGAGAGAGAGAGAGAGAGAGAGAGAGGAGAGAGAGAGAGAGAGAGAGAGAGAGAGAGAGAGAGAGGAGAGAGAGAGAGAGAGAGGAGAGAGAGAGAGAGAGAGAGAGAGAGAGGAGAGAGAGAGAAGAGAGAGAGAGAGAGAGAGAGAGAGAGAGAGAGAGAGAGAGAAAGTGTAAGTGTGTGTATGTGTGTATGCACGCATGTGTATGACAAAGTGAAAATCATACAGAAAAGATCAAAAGCCAAGGCAACAGACAAAATGAAGGTCACCAGAAAGAGAAAGCCACACAAAGCAAAGGTCATACACAGACAAAGTGAATGAGAAGAAAAGGCCAAAAGCCAAGGTCACAGACAAAGTGAAGGTCACAGAAGGAAAGTGACAAAGTGAAGGTCACAGAAGGAAAGTGACAAAGTGAAGGTCACAGAAGGAAAGTCACAAAGTGAAGGTCACAGAAGGAAAGTCACAAAGTGATGGTCACAGACAAAAGCAAAGGTCAAGGACGAAGTGACGACCCTTTACAGACAGAGCGAAAGTGGCAACAGTGTGGATAAACCAAACCCAACAAAGCCACCACGCAGACAGCGGCCGGCCTTACTTTTGGAGTCACTGCTGGAGTTGAGGGGCATGGACCAAGGGGAAGAACTGGCGAAGAGGGAGTACTCTCCCCCTGGCTGGGCCACGGGCATGACCAATCGGTGCAGCGCTGGCTCCACCTCCCTGCCACAGAAACAACATCACACGGTGTGGGGATGGGATCAGGATCTATGCTGTTTCCACAGATGTCAATGGTGCAGTCTGTTCAAATCATCACGCAGAACATCTTGCACATTCCTAAAATCCCATTCCGCTTTTTGGAAGAGCAGGCCATTGTGTGCTGGTGAGAACGGATGATAAAATTTACAAAACTGTGTGTGCATGGAGTCTGGATGTAAAAGAGCGCCTTAGTGCTTATTCTATTATCCTTGGAAAAAAAAGAGAAATTTTGGGCATCCCCATCAATACTGACACGTTTTCCACCGCCTGCATCCACAGAAGAAGAAACTGACCACTACTATGGTGAAAATGCACAGTTTATGTTTTGTGAACATTTTTTTTTTTTTAAGAAGAGGGGAAAATGTAAGATTTTTCCTCTATTTTTTACCTACATCTATACAATAACAATCAAACAGAAAAAAATTAGTCAGACAAATAAATCAATTAAAATAACTTTAATGCGTGTGTGTGTGTGTGTGTTGTGTGTGTGTGTGTGCGCATGCATGTGTGTGTTTGTGCATGCACGCGTGCATACGTGTGTGTGTGCGTATGTGCATGCATGCATGTGTGTCTCTCTCTCCATGTGAGTGTGCGTTTGTGAATGTATGAGTTTGTGTGTGCATGAGTGCATGATGTGTGCATATTATACATGTATGTATACACATACGTACACATTACTCCACCCACTGAACATAAAACAGGATATTACCTTTTCTCGGGCACCATGCCCTCCTGTTTATCAGGTTTTGGAGTGCCCTGAAACACACACACCTTTTACTTCAGCGTTAATCAATGTGTCTCCATTCTGCCTAGTCCAGTCAACTTCAATACAGAGGGAAAAAAAAACCATTAAAATAATATATGGTGAGCTGTCACAGGTTTGCAAAAACACACAAAAAACTTCTGTCACTCCTCATCATATCCAAGCTATTGCGAAATAAAAATAAAACAAAAAAAACATAAAAAGAGATAACCCCCCCCCCCCAGCCAAAAGAAAAACAAAAGAATCCATACCAAACCCCCAATGAATAAAAGCCACAAGAGCTGTGCCACCCATTACTTTTATTTCCTTTCCTGTCTGCAGCCTGTCTTTATTTCCTTACCAGAGTGGGCTTCATTCTTACAGAATTTTGCCAGCGGCAACTCTCTTGTTGCCATGGGTTCTCTTATATGCGCTGAATAACTATGTGTAACACACAGGACCTTGCTTTATCGTCTCAACTGAAAGACTAGCACCCACACCACCACTCATGGTCTAATGGATGGGGGAAAATGTCAGGCCCGAATGGGGGATTGAAGCACTGCACACTATGACCTGGACTTTTGGCTGTCTAGGCAGGTGCGTTAATTACATCAAGACCACCCATCCCCCCTCCTCACAAGTGTTTCTGTCACACACTTTTTTAACAGTCTATGTTGGTAAAGAGCTTGCCAAAGTGACAGAGCTGTCAGTCTGACATGTGAATCTGGACTGTGTTCAGGTCCATGGATGACACATAGTGAGGCCACCTCGCTCACCACCCACATCATATCATGACAATGTGAATCTGGACTGTGTTCAGGTCCATGGATGACACACAGTGAGGCCACCTCACTCACCACCCACATCATATCACAGAGGAGACCACATGACTGACAATATCACAGATGATGAACAATGAACTCCGTACCACAGAAAACACACCACACATGACAAGTCACTACACATCACAGCTGACATGTCATTGCACATCACAGACTTGTCACCAAACATGACAGACATGTCACTAGACATCACAGACTTGTCACCAAACATGACAGATAACATGTCATCAGATACCACAGACTGACATGACAGACTTGTCACATGACAGATGACATGACAGATGACATGTCACTAACCTCAGCATGCCCTTGGAAGCTGGAGCTGATGCGAGTGTCAGGAGATGATGACTTTGGGGGCTGCACACACACACACACACACACACACACATTACCTTCCTCGTCTTTTAAAAAAAAAACTTTTATTTTTTTATATCGAGGATAATGGGATACGCACTCATGTGCTTTGTTATATTCAGTCCCCGTGTGTATGCAGTTTTGTATGTAACAGAGTGCAGTTATTTGATCTGCCGCGACTCTGTACAACTTCTCGGCAACAACAGCACGGTCAGACAGTGGGAATGTGGCCTCTGAAAAGAGGCTGCATAAATACTACATTTTACCGCTATGGGCAAAGTGCATGCAGAGGATGGCTTTCGACCACCCCCCAACGATACAGAACGTCGCACAATTCACAGGTGTGGATCCAAACGTTACACCCACGACGCTGCGATTGGCAGTTCCGATCGCAAGGGAAGTAATCTAATTACCGCCCTGCCACATCCACCACCGCTGACTTTGTGCCGCGTCCCGAGGCACAGTGGGTACTGACCAGCGTATTTGACGCTTAGATCAGTAGCCCCAAGTTCTTTCCATCCTGCTCGCAGCGCCACTTTGTAACAGAGGGCAGATATTTGATCTGCCGCGACTCTGTACAACTTCTCGGCAACGACAGCACGGTCAGACAGTGGGAATGTGGCCTCTGAAAAGAGGCTGCATAAATACTACATTTTACCGCTATGGGCAAAGTGCATGCAGAGGATGGCTTTCGACCACCCCCCAACGATACAGAACGTCGCACAATTCACAGGTGTGGATCCAAACGTTACACCCACGACGCTGCGATTGGCAGTTCCGATCGCAAGGGAAGTAATCTAATTACCGCCCTGCCACATGTAAATGTCATCTGTTCCCACCGGCACACAATGGCCTACTCTTACGAAAAGCGGAACAGGATTTAACATGTGTGCAAGATGTTCTGTGTGAGTTCACACAGGCGTTTCTTCAGCCTTGTAGCATTGCTAGCAGAATGTTCTTTTTCTTCTACCTACCCGTCTTCAGTAACTGATCATTAGCTAACAGAACAGGTGGGGGGGGTGGGGTAGTCAAGTGGTTACAGCACGCAGCTTACCATCTGATGGTGCAGATTTGATACGCCCCCAAAACACCTGTTTGAATCCCAGGATTATTCCCCTGGAGTTAGCGAACATCCACACTGACTCCACTCTCCCCCTAAAATCCTTCAGATGAGATCCTAAATGGAGATCCCAGGAACAAAGACACACACAGAGAACATCTTGTGCACATGATAAAAATCTGTTCTTCTTTTGGGAGGAGTCAGGCATGGCATGCTGGATGAAACACAGGACACATTTTCTGTATAATGCAGGTACACTGGTGTTATGAGGAGACATCATCCCTGAAGTTGGAATGCGGCTACCTACACGCATACATCAAATCTCCCCATTGGTAAACCTCAGTGCTCTAGCTGAGGAATGATAAAAACCTAAATTTGACAGGATACTCTGCCTACACATATATTTGGTTACATCTCTGCATCGCTCTGAGTGTGTGTGTGTGTGTGTGTGGTGTGGTGTGGTGTGGTGTGGTGTGGTGTGGTGTGGTGTGGTGTGGTGTGGTGTGGTGTGTTGTGTTGTGTTGTGTTGTGTGCATGCGTGCGTACGTGTGTGCGTGTGTGTTTCACTGTGAGTGTCTTTAAGTGTGTCTGCAGATTTGTTAGTGTGTGTGCACACAAAAACTGAAGGAAATGCCTGTGTGTTTGCAAGTGTGTATGCACGAGTATGAGGGGTTGGGATAGCTCAGTGCACTTGCTTTCCCCAAGCCTGGTTACCAAGGGGATAAGTGGGATATGTATTTATTTATTTATATGGAGGATAATGGAATAAGCACTCACCTGTATCGTCAAGGGAGACAAGGCCTGGTATCCACCCCTCCCCCCTCCCTCCCCCTGTCCCCCCCTTCCTTGGGAAACAGGCCGGTCATCAGGCCAGGAAACGCCGACGACCTCTGACCTGGCAAGGGGATAGGGGGTGCCGGCAGACGCGCAGATGACCCCTCACCCAGAGTGACCTCGCGACCTTGCGTCGCCATGGCGGCGTGGGGACGGGGGCGGGGGTGAGTGCCCGGGGGAAAGTGCATGGAGAGGTCGCCTGATGCATGCTGGGCCAGAGCCATGCCCCCCAGGAAGGGGCGGGCCAGCCGGGCCCCTGGGAAGGGGGCGGGGCCTACAGCAGGGGCCGCAACTCCAGGCCGGGGGGCGGGGCCATGGGCGTTGATGGGCGGGCGCTGGATGGGGTGTCGGAACATGGGGCGAGGGGGGGGCTGTGGCTGTGGTGGTGGTTGTTGTTGCTGTTGTTGCTCTGGAGGTCTTGGCTGTTGCTGTTGTTGTTGCTGCAACAGGAAGATTTGATTTGATTTCATCGTTGGTGTTGTTTTAGAATTTCAACGCAGATGTCAAGAGGGATAGTTATGAATGCATCAATACACATATTCAAGAAATGAAGTTCCAGTGGTACATACCTGCCTATCGTCTGGTGTCACTTAAAGTGGAAAGCTGTTAAAATTGAAGACTTACTTACTTTACTATACCTGCCTATCCTTCCATGTGTCCTCCCCCCCTCAAAATGCTCTTCTCCCTCAAAACACTGCTTTAGTAGTTTTCTACATTCTGAAAATGCCAATTTTCAGTAGCTTTCGGATTTCTGTCAGTAATACTGGACTCCAGTTTAAGTTGGTTTTTGTTGTTTTTTGTTTTAAATAATCATGTAATAGAAATATAAACCCTTCCCTCTTTTCTTTCCAAAGAGCACACTTGCACTCACACACACACACACACAACACACACACCACACACACACACCACAAACCACACACACACTTACTCACTCACCAACTTCACACACACAACCACAAATAAATATAACCCAACTCACACACCACAAAAACCCAACCCCCCAAAAAAATTTACCCACAAACTTCAACACACACACATTAACCCCCCCCAAACCCCCCCCCCCCCACCAGCATACCTGTGAGGCAGGCACAGGCAGGGTGACCTCCCCGGGGCCGACAGCGGGGGCCTGAGGGTGCGAGATCTGGCTGGCCAGGCGCAGGGCCGACAGCATTTCCTGGTTCAGGGGGTGGGGGGGGGGGGGGGGGCGGGCCCTGACCCCCCCATGCCGCTCACCGCAAGGTCAGAGGCCGCCACGCCCCCCTGACCCGACGCGTAGTGCTGCTGCATTCTGGGAATCTCCGGCTGGGCACCGGCGCCCCCTGGTGGCCCTGAGGCAGGCGCCATGCGAGGCCCCGGGAATCGATCCCCCGCCCCCGCAGGGAAGGGGAGGGGGTAGGGGGGGTACTGGGCCGCTGGGCCGTGACCCGCTTTCCCCGCTGACCCCGGCGACTTCTCCCCCAGCCGACCCTGCATGGCCGACATCCCCTGACCTTGAAAGCCGTGACCTTGCAGCATGTGCACCTGACCTTGAAGATGACCTTGGTCGGGGCGGGGGATGACCTTGCGTGGCGGTGGGGCTGACAGGGGGGGTGGGGCCCTGGTAAGGGAGGTTAGCCAGGTAGGGGTGCTGGGGGAGGGGGGTTCTGGCCGGGGGGGAAGGGGGGGAGGAGGGGGGGTACCCCACGTTTCCCGGGTGAGAGGAGGAGGAGGAGGGGGGGTGTGAGGGGGGCTGGTACCCGGGGTTTGAGGGGTGAGGGGAGGCGGCCATGGGCTGAGGCCTCTGCGTCAGGTGATCCTGAGGCTGCTGGGGGCCTGAGGGGGCCATCACCTGCACACACACACACACACACCATCATCACAGGTGAAACAGGTAAAGGTGTCCCATCACCTGTGTGGTCAGTAGGGGAGTGAGGCATCGGAGACCTCAGCTTCTCTAGGGGATTGCATGTTGAGGGCAGCACCCATCTCCTCTCCCTCGCTGCTTTATCTTCCCTGACCCTAAAGAGGGCAAGTACCTATTTACTGCTGGGTGAACTGGGGGAACTGTATGAAGCCAAGGCGCGCAAACGGTCACCCATCCAACTGGTGACCACGCTTGATGCTACTTAACATCGGCTTGTTTTTTATTTATTTATTTATTTATTCTTTTGTATCGAGGGTAATGGAATAAGTAATCATGTGCTTTTTTTCATCCGGTCCCCGTGTGTATGCAGTTTTGTAAATATTGTCATCTGTTCCCACCGGCACACGATGGCCTACTCTTATGAAAAGCGAAACAGGATTTAAGTGTGTGCAAGATGTTCTGCGTGCGTTCGCACAGGGGGCCTTGGTTTAAAGTCTCATCCGAAGGACTTTTGGGGAGAGTGGAGTCAGCACTGATGTTAACTCCAGAAGAAAAATTTCCTCAACCGGACTCGAACCCGGGTCGTCAAATTGCCAGCGCAATGTTCTGACCCCTAGGCTATCCGTCCCCCCTGCTTCGGGGAAAGCAAGTGCTCTGACCACTGAGCTATCCCGTCCCAAACACATGAGGTCTAAAAAATAAACAACAAAACAAAAAATCACCAATATTCTACAAACTGACAAACACCAACAACCACCCAGACTAGTCAGAACACTGCGCTTGCAATTTGATGACCCGGGTTCCATTCCCATTCAATCGAGGGGATTTTTCTCCTGGAGTTAACACCAGTGCTGACTCCACTCTCCCCAAAAGTCCTTCAGATAAAACTATAAACTGAGGCCCCGTGTGTGAATGCATGAAAAACATCTTGTTAAATCCTATTCTGCTTTTCCTAAGAGTAGACTATTGTGTGCTGGTGGGAACAGATGACAAGATTTACAAAACTGCAAACACACGGGGACTGAATGGTAAAAAAAAAAAGCACAAAAGTGCTTATTCCATTATGCTCAATATAACAGAATAAAGAAAAAAATATAAATGAAAATAAAATAAATAAATACGCAGACACACACAGAGACAGACACGCAGAAACAACACAACGACACACAACAACAACACACACACACAGAAACAACACACACACACACACACACAACACAACATACACAACACCAACAACACACACACAGACAACAAACAAAACACACACACACACACACACAACAACAACACATACACACAACCACACACACACACAACACACACACACACACACACACACACACACACACACACACACACACAAACATAGACACACACACACACACACAAACATAGACACACACACACACACAAACATAGACACACATTCTAACAAACAACACACACCCTACAGACTAACCACCACTACCGACCTGCTGCTGCTGACTCCTCTGCGCAGTGGCCCCTGTCCCCCCTGGCTGCTGCTGCTGCGGCTGAGGAACGCCCGGCAAAGGGGAGGCCACCTGGCTGACACCGGGGCGAGGGGAGGCCACTCTGGGGGAGGTGAAGGGGGGCATGGGGGAGGGGGCCCCGCGGCTCTGGGGTGACTGGCCCCTGCGTGCAAAGCCCGGGGACAGCTGGGGGGAGGTCTGCAGGCGGGTGGTGGCGCCCCCTGCCCCATGCTTCATGAACTGAGGCTCGCTGGTCACTGTGCCCAGCAGGTACTTGGGGGAGCTCTGCTCCGAGCTGCTGCCACTGCCCCCCTCCTCCTTGGGGCCCCGACTGTGTCACAGCAATGATCGTCATCGTTATCATCATCGTCGTCACATCATCATCATCATCATCATCATCATCATCCATGGTTAAGGTGTTTAAAATGAAAAAATGAAACAAAAAACCCACGCACCCTAACGCAACGCACAAATCCAACACCACTCAGTCAGTCCAGTGTGCTGATTTAGCACACCCCTTCCTTTTACCTCAAAGTGATTAGCACACCCTTCCTTTTACCTCAAAGTGAATTTAGCACACCCCTTCCTTTCACCTCAAAGTCATTCGGATGAGACTATAAACCGAGGCCTCATGTGTGAACGCACGGAGAACATCTTAAAGTGTTTTTGACTTGACTTGACTTGAACATCTTGTGCACACGTTAAAACCCCGTTCCACCTTTCAGAAGAGCAGGCCATCGTGTGCCGGTAAGAGCGGATGACAAAATCATTTAAAAAAAACCCCAGCAGGCACACAGGTGTTGTGTTTAGACACCATCCCTGAGAAAAAAAAAATAATGGGTAGGCGCTGCACTTGTGGTGACGCGCTCTCCCCAGGGAGAGAGAGCAGCCCGAATTTCACGCAGAGAAATCTGCTGTGACATAAAGTGGTATAAAATAAAATAAATAAAAATGAAATAAATACCTAGTCTAAGTGTGGTCAGTTCCTGCTATAATTAGCACCATCCAGCCCCAGCTAAGATGGGATGGGTTGGAATAATGAGCAGCTGAGAGGAGCTGAAGGTGGAGGAAACTGACTGACATCTGGGGCCTCACAGCCATGCTGATCATCATGGATGGTCAAGGTTTGGGTTTTTTTGGGGTGTGGTGGTTTTTTGTGGGTTTTTTTTTTTCGTTTCCTCAGCTAGAGCTGTGAGGTTCACCCTTGGTGAGATTGTGAGTATTCATGAGGCTGTTTTTGAACTACCATGAAGGTAGCTGCATTCCGACTTCAGGGATGCAGGGTTCGCGATAAACGGTAATTGCCGGTATTTTAACCGATTGTAACAGGGAATACCGAAAATTTTCGAACAGCAGCCGGTACCGCGTTACCGGTTCTGTTTGCCTTGTGTGACACGATTAGATTTCCGTCTCAAAAAAAAGTTGAAGTGACATTTTCTGACAGTCAGTCCATGCGCTGTACTGTGCTACGCAACTACTAGGCCGAAGGCCTACCCTTCCCACACCCTTCTATTCCGACGAACATCTTTGGCGCCAGCCTCATTAGCCTAGCACAGAGAACAGCAACTTTAACTGTGAAAGAATAGAGCTTCGCGCTCTTCTCGGCATGACATTAACTCCCATTCACATGAGTAAATGGGGGCCTAGAGTTATCTATTTTTATTCTTTTAATCTTTTACATGGAGGATAATGGAATAAGCACTCCTGTGTTTTTTACACCAGTCCCATGTGTATGCAGTTTGTAAATGACATCTGTTCCCACCGGCACACGATGGCCTGCTCTTACGAAAAAAGCGAAAGCGGAGGGTCTTTGACTATGATTTGCGCGTTGCTTTGAGAGAGAAGAGTCGAAAACTAAAATTTAAATTTAACAAAGATAATAGATGAGCGCTAAGCATAGAAACAAGAAAGAAGAATGAAGTCTCACGAATGGTGCATGCAAAACAACAGACTGACACAGACTGTGACACAGGCGCTAGAAAAAAAATCATATTCTGCATGGCTTCGTGCCCAAGAAGCCAGTGACAGCAAGCAGCACGGCAGTCAAAGTCTGAGAGATTTGCATTCAATTTACATTTAGTTTTGCTGCCGAATAATTTCCCCCCTCCCCACCCCTCACTGATAGTTTCGTTTTGTTCACAGTACGTACGGATTTTATTCTCGTGGGACGATTTTCGGGGAGTTGGTCAAAATATCTCTGAAATGGCAACTCGCAGTACCGGTTTTAAAAAATCCTAGCGCGAACCCTGGGGATGTATGCTGGGTATGTTCATGTTTCTGTAACTCACTGAATGCTGACATAAATTACAGGATTTTTAATGCGCATATTTTGATCTGCTGCATGTGTGTACACACGAAAGGAATTAAGTTACTGGCAGGTCTGCACTTGAACTTGACCTGGAAGATTGTAAAAATCCCCATTCTTAATTCACCGGACACCATCAAGCTTCAAACCCATGACTTCATGGACCCACGGGATTGAAGTCAGTCTTAACCGCTTGGGTATAGATAACATCTGTTGGTTAAGTTTTGACTCAAAAGAGTTTGAATGTGGTGTGAATACATGTGTTTGAAGACACTGATAAATACTTACTTGTGCAAACAAAAATACAACTGTGCATATGCACAGACATAAACATGCACATATATGCAACACTCATACAAACATTCACACATAGAGACCCCCCCCCCCCCCCCCCCCCCCCTCCCCCCCCCCCCCCCCCCGCACAAAACACACACCACACAAACACACTTCACCCACACACAACACATAGACACACACACGCACACACACATACATTACTCACACTATCAGGCTGGGCTCCCATTCCATGCTTCATAATGGCCTGGGGAAAACAACATCACAGCAAGGTCACCTTTATAGATCTGCATCTTTCATCACATCTCCATCAAGGAATAATTACCATCATCATTCTCGTCCTACCTGCAAACGTTTTTAGTTTCTTAGCACTGGAATCATGAAGAAAACACACACGCACACATGCAAGCATGTGTGCATGCACGCGTGCACACACAGACACACACTCCATCTTTTAAAAAAATAAAAGCACACCAAGGACTTGCCCTTACATAAACAAAACAACAACAAAATTATCCCTAGATGCCCCACCCCCCCCAAACAAACCCCCCAAGACAATTACAACCTGAAAGCTACATTATGATAAATAATTTCTACAACTTATATAAGACTGATTTTTCAAAGCAGGAAAAAAAAAAGGAGAGAGAGAGAGGAGAGAGAGAGAGAGAGAGAGAGAGAGAGAGAGAGAGAGAGAGAGAGAGAGAGGAGAAAAGAGATGAGGAGAGAAGAGAAGAGAGAGAGAGAGAGAAGAGAGAGAGAGAGAGAGAGAGAGAGAGAGGAGAGAGAGAGAGAGAGAGAGAGAGTGTGTGTGTGTGTGTGCGTGTGAATATGTGTGTGTGAGCGTGTGTGTGTGTGCGCATGTGTGCGCATGCGTATTGTGTGCAAGTGTGTGCGCACGTGCGTGTGTGCATATGTTTGTATGCATTATGCATTTAAGCGTGTGTACATGTGTGAATGAATGCACGTTAGCACGTGCATACAAAAAGAGGGCAAGTGTGGTGACACGTTACCTGCATTGCGACGTTCTGCTTGGCGCGGCGTTCCTGAGTGGATGACGGCACTGACTCCGGGTCTGAAACATGGACCACACCACATCACACAGTCTGCCTCCACCCTTTTATAGTTATTTATTTATTCATACCACTTTATGTCACAGCAGATTTCTCAGCATGAAATTCAGGCTGCTCTCCCTTCCCTGGGGAGAGTGTCAGCATAAACAGCATCCCCACCATCTGGAAATTCTGTGCTGGGAATTCCCTCTTTTCTATCCCTCTCTTTGTTTCTGCCTACAGGATAATCCTGGTAAAAAAGACAAAGACACAAAATTATGCTGGTCAACTAATGGCACAGGTTTACCCTAGGCAACCGTAAAAATAAATACTTCCTCTTAACCAGGCAAAGTTCTAAAGAAAGGATTCTTCTAGTCAACCAACAGACAGACAATAATAATAATAATAATAATACATGGAACTTATATAGCTTATATAATGCATGGAACTTATAGGAACTTATATACAGACGACATGATCTTACGTCCATATAGCCGAAAAAAAGACAGGATGGGTAGTGCCCCTTGAACTTACTCTTTATCACTAGAGGCCCAGAAAAGTTGATGCGAGGCGGATCGTTCTGTTGGATTGCCGTCAACTTCAACCTGCACAAAACACCAGCACAGACATTGAGATATCCGACTTCCTCTGAATACAAAACACCCATGGACATTGAGGATATCTGACTTCCTCTGAACACAAAACACCGCATGGACATTGAGGATATCTGACTTCCTCTGAACACAAAACACCACACAGACATTGAGATATCTGACTTCCTCTGAACACAAAACACCACATGGATATTAAAAATATTCACTTCACTCAACAAGAAACACTGGACAGAGAAATACAGAACTGGTCAAAACAACCTAGACAACAAATTCCTGGGTTTTTTTTTCTTCTGAAAATAGTGAATAATCTCCACCACCCCCAAAAAGTTATTGAACCTTTAGTAAGAAGTTTTAACTGGCTTCCAGAACAACAAACAACTGACATAAATAAGATAAATAATAAATAAGATAAATGACTTACTCGGGGTAATTATCCTGGATATAAAAGAATAAATAAACAAAGATAAATTACTTACTTGGAGCAATTATCATGGATATAAAAGAATGAGTGAATAAATAAAGATAAATGACTTACTCTGGATAATTATCCTCAATATGAAAGAATAAATATATGGATAAATAAATAAATAAATATAAATGACTTACTCTGGATAATTATCCTGGATATAAAAGAATAAATAAACAAATAAAGATAGCTGACTTACTCTGGATAATTATCCTGGCTATAAAAGAACACATAGATAAACAAACAAAGGTAGACAGGTGAGTACTGACTGGGGGAAGTCGTCAGCGAGGGTGTGTCCCTGCTTCACCAGTCTGGCACAGCGCACCTGCTCCTCCACGCCCCTGGGAAACCCGTCCACAGGCAGCCGGCTGAAGTTGTACTTGCTGCACACACACACAGGTAACACACCTCATAGAAATACTTGCTGCACACACACACAGGCACCACACCACATAGAAATACTTGCTGCACACACACACAGGCAACACATCTCCACATAGAAATACTTGCTGCACACACACACAGGCAACCACACCACATAGAAATACTTGCTGCACACACACACAGGCAACACACCACATAGAAATACTTGCTGCACACACACACACAGGCACCACACCACATAGAAATACTTGCTGCACACACACACAGGCACCACACCACATAGAAATACTTGCTGCACACACACACAGGCAACACACCACATAGAAATACTTGCTGCACACACACACAGGCACCACACCACATAGAAATACTTGCTGCACACACACACAGGCACCACACCACATAGAAATACTTGCTGCACACACACACAGGCACCACACCACATAGAAATACTTGCTGCACACACACACAGGCACCACACCACATAGAAATACTTGCTGCACACACACACAGGCACCACACCACATAGAAATACTTGCTGCACACACACACAGGCAACACACACACATAGAAATACTTGCTGCACACACACACAGAGGCAACCACACCACATAGAAATACTTGCTGCACACACACACAGGCACCACACCACATAGAAATACTTGCTGCACACACACACAGGCACCACACTCCACATAGAAATACTTGCTGCACACACACACAGGCAACACACCACATAGAAATACTTGCTGCACACACACACAGGCACCACACCACATAGAAATACTTGCTGCACACACACACAGGCAACACACCACATAGAATACTTGCTGCACACACACACAGGCACCACACCACATAGAAATACTTGCTGCACACACACACAGGCACCACACCACATAGAAAAACTTGCTGCACACACACACAGGCAACACACCACTAACACTTGTGTCCCAATGCCATCCAATACAAGCCAAAATATACAATAAATAACTTGCTGCACCACACACAGGCAACACACCACACTTACACTACTTGTTCCAATGCCTCCAATACACCACATATAAATACTTGCTGCACACACAGGCAACACACCACACTTACACTCTTTTCCAATGCCTCCAATACACCACATATAAATACTTGCTGCACACACAGGCAACACACCACACTTACACTCTTTTCCAATGCCTCCAATACACCACATATAAATACTTGCTGCACACACAGGCAACACACCACCTCTCACTCTTTTCCAATGCCTTCAATGCACCACATAAAAGTGTATTGTTTGGAAATGAAAAGAACTACAGAAGCTGGGCCTATTGACTTCACATGAAAAAAATTCTCATTTTAAAATAAAAGAAAGAGAGTGAGATAGAAAGATCTAAGAGAAGAAGAGAGAGAGAGAGAGAGAGAGAGAGAGAGAGAGAGAGAGAGAGAGAGAGAGAGAGAGAGAGAGAGAGAGAGAGACAGACAGACAGACAGACAGACAGAGACAGAGACAGAGACAGAGACGAAGAAGACAGGACAGACAGAGACAGACAGAGAAGAGAGAGAGAGAGAGAGAGAGAGAGAGAGAGAGAGAGAGAGAGAGGTTTAAATAAGACGGATTGGAATTCACATTCAGAGCACACAAATCCAGCATAACTCAGTCAAGGGTCCAGTGCTAAAAACTAGCGGCTTCTTTTAACCAAGTCCAAGTGCACCCAGTTCCTGCTATAATCTGCAGTAACTGGCCCCAGCTGGGCTGGAGTGAATAGCAGCTGAGAGGAGGTGAAAGTGGGGGACACTGACTGACAGCTGGGACACCACCTACCTGTGAGCTTTTTCAATGGGCTGGAAACACTTGAGCTCTGTGTCTTCTGGTAAAGGTACATCGTCATCTGGAGAAACAAGCACATTGTCAGCTGAGTATATACATCACCATCATCATCTGAAGACACAAACACAATGTCAGCCAAATATACATCATCATCTGAAGAATCAGCTGAATATACGTCATCTGAAGAAACAAACACAATTTCTGCTGAATGTACATCTTCATGTCAGAGATTGCTGATAACCACCACTGAAATTGGCATCTCATGCAATAAGAGAACATTTTCACAAGTTACAAAACAATCTCAGCACTCAATGGAGCAATACAATTTTAACTTCCAAAGCTGTTATGGAAAATCATTCAATATGCTAAATGAAAACACACAGACACAGACACACACAAACACAGACAGACAGACAGACAGACAGACAGACAAACAGACAGACAGACAGACAGAGAGATACACACACACACTGAGCACTTGCCTTGAAGTAGTCTAAAATGCTACGGCACTTACTAATTGGCACATGCACTGGTACACACTGCACTTTGATAGGTACTTACACTTGGTGAAGTCCAGCGTGCTTTCCCCTCTTCCACCTGCTGTATGACGTTGAGCACCTGAGCCAGGTGACCCCAGATGCTGAAACACAGACCAACAACATCATTGTTACCTGTCCACTCTCACCTGATCTGTCTGCATGCATTTCAGACCCCCCCCCCCCCCCCCCCCCCAATCCCCTATTTCCAGCAGATTCTTAAATAATACAACCACTGCACACTCTGACCCTGACTTTTCGCTTTCTAGACAGGTGCATTACCTGTAGACCCCCGATCTTTTTCCACTTAGTAATCAGTGCTCTTTGGGTGAGTTTCTGATGCCTGTCACATCTTCCTCAGAGACACACAGCTTCTTATGACATACTGTGATACAGTGCTATCTGCAATTCAACCCAACCCAACCTATTACAAATGAATTTATTTTTATTTTATTTTAATTATTTATTTTATTTTATTTATTTTATTATTAAAAAAAATCAACCCAACCAAACCTATTACCAATGAATGCGACCCAACCCATTACAAAACTCAAACCAACCTATTACAATCGAACCCAACCAAACCCATTACAACTGAACCCAACAGAACCCATTACAATCAAACTTAACCCAACCTATCACAGTCAAACTAAATCTGACAACCCAACCCAATCCAACCCATTACAATTCCACCCCACCCAAAACAAGAGTCAACAACGTTGGCTTTTCGTAAGAGTAGGCCATTGTGTGCTGGTGGGAACAGATGACAATATTTACACAACTGCATACACACAGGGACTGGATGAAAAAAAAAGCACATGAGTGCTTATTCTATTATCCTTGATATAAAATAATTTTTTAAAAAAAAGAAAAAAAAAGGCACTGACTTGGAGTTGGCGAAGGGAGGTAATGTGATGAGGTCAGGGGAGGCAATGAGCCAGTCCAGCAGAACCTGCACAGCGGGCAGTGTGGGACTCTCCCTGGCCTTGACCCCCACCACTGGGGTGTGCTGCACCAACAGCTCCAACACAGACCCTGCACACACACACACACACAGGTACATGTATACATGCAGACACAGGTACACACAACACACATACATATATGTATACATACAGATACACATAACACACAATACACATACATGTATACATACAGATACACATAACACACAATACACATACAGACATAATACAGATACACACACACATTCACAGATACACAACACACACACATATGCACAGCACACACACATATACAACAGATACACACACACACAACATACACACAGAGACCTCCAAGTAAACCCAAAACACCCCGACCTACCTGTAAACCCCAAACACCCCCGACCTACCTGTAACACACCACACCTACCTGTACCCCCCCCCCCCCCCCCCTACCCCCCCCCCCCCCCCCCCCCCCCGACACCCAGACCTACCCATAAACACCCAGACCTACCCGTAAACACCCAGACCTACCCGTAAACACCAACCCCCCATACCTACCCGTAAACCACCAGACCTACCTGTAAACCCCCCCACCAGACCTACCCGTAAACCCCCAGACCTACCCGTAAACACTAACCCCCCCCAAACCTACCCGTAACCCCCCAGACCTATCCGTTAACACCAAAACACACCCCAAACCTAACTGTAAACCCCCAACCCCCCCAGACCTACCCTAAACACCAAACACCCAGCCCCACCCGTAAACACAAAACACCCCCCAACAAAAGAACCCCCAAACCCCCCCCAGACCTACCCCATACACACCAAACCCCTAGACCTACCCTCAAACACCAAAACCCCAGACCTACCCCTACACACCAAACCCCCAGACCTACCCATAAACCCCAACCCCCAGACCTACCCATAAACCCCAACCCCCCAACAAAAGAACCCAACCCCCAGACCTAGCATAAATATCATAACATCCCCCCAAAAAGTCAAACCCCAACCCCCCAAACTTACCCCTAAACCCCCCAAACCTACCTGTAAACCCCCAAACACCCCCAAACCTACCTGTAAACCCCAAAACACCCCCAAACCTACCTGTAAACCCCAAAACACCCCCAAACCTACCCCTACACCCCAAAACACCCCAAACCTACCCCTACACCCCCAAACCTACCCCTACACCCCCAAACCTACCCCTACACCCCAAAACCTACCCCTAAACCCCATAACACCCCTCAAAACCTACCTGTAAACACCAACACCACCTCCAGACTCTTCTGCTCCTCCGTGCTCAGCAAAACCTCCACCTGCTGCATCACCTTCCCCCCACCCTCCCCCCCTCCTCCTCCCTCCCCCTTAGGGCTGGAGGTGGTGGTGGTGGGGGCGTCCCCGCCAGAGGGAAGGTGTCGGAGGTGGTTGAGGGTGAAGATGGTGATGGCCACACACTGCACCAGCAGACTGCCGCTGAAGGTCTGGGCCAGCAGCAGGGTGGGCAGGCAGGCCAGGATCCTGCTGCACAGGTGAGACGCTCGCCGCAGGTCTGCACAGGTGGGAGAAGGGTAGAGTGTTAGTGTTCCTATGATACAGCATTAGCATCCCTATAATACAGTGTTAGCATCATATAATAAGGCGTTAGCATTCCACAAAGGTGGTCCAAGGCGGCTACTGTAAAGGTGGGCTTAAAAACGGTCACATATGCTAGGTCTCATCACCTTGAGAGATCTACCCCACGGACAAAATAAAAAAAACAAGTGTTATATGTGAACATGGCATGTATTCATTTATGAGCGTGTATGTGTATGTGTGTACATGCTTGGGTAGGCAT
>CM060341.1:3886004-3888504 GCA_030674155.1 Stramonita haemastoma
GTGCTTGCGTTTAACCAATTATTACGCATCCAACTAATAACATGTGTATGTACATCTTCATCATCATCCTCAGCATCATGAATGAACATTTCTCTACATTTCAATCATTCATTTAGGAATGAATGATAAACAGTATGCAATGTTATGTATTATAACTTAACTCCTTAACAATGATGCAGTGCATGGAAAACAGCATGATTGGACTAAAACAACTAGCAAGGCACAGATCTCACTTAGCAAAACGATTCCAACAGATCTGTCCCTTACTTCAATCTAGAAAAGAAGCACACACACACACACACACACACAGTGACACACACACACACACACAGTGACACACACACACACACAGTGACACACACAGTGACACACACACACAACACACAAACACACACACACACAGTGATACACACACATACACACACAAACACAGAGGTTTGTTTGTTTTAGATGGATGACTTGACCAAACAAAAATGTATGATTTCTTACATTCAATGTAAATTCTGGAATGAAAAGTATGACTTTGACATGCATTCATCATCTAAACTAAACTAAAACTAGTAAAAGACAAGTGCTCAGCCTGTACCTGTTTCTCCTTGGCCTGGATCTGCAGCGCTGTGATCTGATTCTTGAAGGCATGGTTCCACCTGGTGGGACAGAACTTTCAAAGTTAATGTTCACACATTGTGACTGTTTATTTATAAATTTATTTAAATTCTTTTATATCAACTGTTAACTGTGTTAGTGTTACAACTTTGTGCTCAGGGACATCGATCATGACAGTGCCTACTTCAAAGATGAATATATAATTTTTTATTCCACTTCTCATGAATGCTCATAGAATCCTAGCTACTGAGTTGAAGGTTTTCTAATCATTTTGATAATGTATGAAATGCACATTGCAATAACACAGGGTTGAATTTGTTATAACACAATATAGATTTCTTGCTATTAAACAACCCCACAAAAACCCGATCCAACCTTTGATGGGTTTACATTCATGAATGTTTACAGAACCCTACTGAACTGAAGGTTTTCTGATTATTTTAAATAAATAATGTATGAAATGCACATTGCATTAAGACAGGGTTGAATTTGTTATAAT
Organism: Stramonita haemastoma; assembly: GCA_030674155.1. Classification (NCBI taxonomy): domain Eukaryota; kingdom Metazoa; phylum Mollusca; class Gastropoda; order Neogastropoda; family Muricidae; genus Stramonita; species Stramonita haemastoma. Next base: position 3,887,110 of record CM060341.1, read on the forward strand.
ACAATATATATTTCTTGTTATTAACCCCCCCCCCAAAAAAAAACAAACAAACCCAGTCCAGCCGTTGATGGGTTTTCATGAATGTTCACAGCGCATACCATCATTTATAAAATTTATGAATTATAAAATGCACTCAACTATTTTCAAGTTCAAATAACTTTCATACCCCTAAAAATTTTTTGATCAAGGTACTTTAAGAGCTTTCGTTTCTTTTTATTTCAGTGTAATGGTACAGTTCATCTGGACACACAGGCTAAGAAAAAACCAATTCATAAACAAAACACTGAACAAATTATCCACACACACACATATAGATCTATAGACATACCCTAGAGTAAAGACACCGACACACACACACACACACACACACACACACACACGCACACACAGGGGGACGGATAGCCTAGTGGTCAGAACATTGCGCTCGCAATTTGACGACGCAGATTCGAGTCCGGTCGAGGAAATTTTCTTCCTGGAGTTAACATCAGTGCTGACTCCACTCTCCCAAAAGTCCTTCGGATGAGACTTTAAACCGAGGCCCCATGTGCGAACGCATGCAGAACATCTTGCGCACACGTTAAATCCTGTTCCGCTTTTTCGTAAGAGTAGCCTCAGTAGGCCATCATGTGCCGGTGGGAACAGATGACAATATTTACAAAACTGCATACACACGGGGACCGGATGAAAAAAAGCACATGATTGCTTATTCTGTTATCCTCGATATAAAAGAATAAATAAATAAATAAATAAATAAACACACACACACACACACACACACACACACACACACACAAACATACACACTCACACATTCTCTCTCTCTCTTTTACACACACAACAACACACACACACACACACACACACACACAACACACACACACGAGTCTGAACTATACTACACACATCCACAACACCATGACAACAAGGTGACTATCACTGTCCAGTGTCCTGTCACACACAGGAACAAATGACAGGATTTACAAAACTGCATACATGTAAAAAAACACATGAGTGCTTATTCCATTATCCTTGATATAAAAGAATAAATAAATAAAATAAATAATAAATAAACACACACTCTCTCTCTCTCTCTCACTCTCTCTCTTTCACACACACACGCACACACACATATGCACACACACAGCCCCTCCCCCACCCACCAACACACACAGACAGAGGAGTCTGAACTAGATACTATACACATTCCACAACACCAAGACAACAACTGGTCACTGTCGTGTGCACCACTCACAGGTCCTGCTCCACTTTTTTGTCCAGGGCGTACTCCAGGTCCATCAGCAGCAGGCGTTTGTACATGTCCTCCAGCTTCTGCCGCGTCACCCACGTGTCCTGCCCCTTCCCCCCCCCCTCCTCATTCCCTTCCCCCCCTCCTGG
>CM060341.1:3893504-3948504 GCA_030674155.1 Stramonita haemastoma
TTTTACGTGCGCTAAATAGTGATGTGAAACATATGGGACCTCGGTTTATCATCTCATCCGAAAGACTAGCGCCCAGACCACCACTCAGGGTCTAATGGATGGGGAAAAAGTTTTGGGTCCAAACCCCCGCACACTCCGACCCAGACTATTTTGCTTTCTAGGCAAGGCGCGTTACCACCCGATCCATAGATCTTACATAGATCATCTGTGATATTGCATTCAAAGGGGGGAGGGGGATGTGGGGCTATTACATAGATCATCTGTGATATTGCATTCAAAGGGGGGAGGGGGAGGTGGGGCTATTACATAGATCATCTGTGATATTGCATTCAAAGGGGGGAGGGGGAGGTGGGGCTATTACATAAATCTATGATAGACGGCTGATCTGGAGCTTTTGGCTCATCAGCCAGACAGGTTATTTTATTTATTATATTATTATACCAAGGATAATGGAATAAGCACTCATGTGCTTTTTTTGCATCCTGGTGATACTTACACTCTCAAGGTTAAGTGTCGAACCCAGAACTCCACGGTTTACTTGCTAGGCGGGTGAACATCTTAACCATCCCGCCACATTTTCTTCTCATGAAGGTTTGAATGATTGAAAAGTGCCTGCCAGAAGACCCAAGAAAAATGAAAACATTGGAGATTGTAGGCCTTCATCTTTTCAGACCTAAGTCACAGTCTTTGCCCTCCATGTTTGAATGCCCCCCTGGGGATGCTAGAGGGACTCCCAGAATAAATCCATCCCCACCTTCTAGAAATGATACAGTCCCTAACTGGATATTTCGCTGGGACTAAATTCAATCTCAACAGCAACTGAAATGATATGCTAGAATTTCCCCCTTTTATCACTGTTTCTGGGGTTTTTTTGGCACCCTCTTCACCCTCTCTTGCAAATGCTCAACCCTCCAAATCCATCTTGCTTCCTGTTGCCATCCAATGTAAAAAAAAAAAAAAAGTTTACCAAAATATTACGCTAAACATCCAAATACTTTGAAGTATGAACAGCTCATTTCTACAGAAAATTGTTTATTTGTTGTTTAGTAATTGTTCAAATATTTAGTTACATGGTGCGTGAATGTTCTTCAGTTATGATTTTGTTTAGTGCTGTTATGTAAAGTCCTCCATATCCCTAAAGGGATGACAGAAATAAAGAATTCGATTTTTTTTCTTGCATTATTATGAAAGCAGACCTGACAAATCCTTTCTCAAGAGCTACCCTGAGGTCAGGCCCTGTAAAAGACCTCCTGCAGACTTACAAACGCAGGAGAAGAGGACCACTACGAATCCTACCCAATAAGGGACTGGAGAAGAAGAATGCGAATAGGAATTGCAAGGAAATTTTGCAAAGAAGAACCGCCAGGAAAACAGCCGATGAGAAGAATTGAGAAGAAGACGATTTGCAAAAGAAGAAGAATTCATGGGAGGGTGGGTATGCATGCGCGCGTGGGTTCGCTCGCTGGTGTTTGTGTGTGCGTTTTTTTGTGTTTGTGCGTATGGAGGAGACCCTGCAGATTGCCCTGGTGCATGATATTGTATGATATTATTTTTGGATGTCTTTTCTAGGGGTGGTTTTTGCATACACTGTACCCTGTTTCTTGGCGCCAAACTTGGCTATGTAGGGGCGGGGTCGCCATCTTCGGGGCCGTGGTGTCGCCACAATTCCAGTGCCACACACATGGGAAAAGGTTGTCAAGTTTGTCTGCATAGTGTAGAAGATGGTCGTGGTGCCGTGGGCTCTGTAAGCGCGGAAAAGTCGGGCGGCAAGGGCTGGAAAACGGCGTTTGCGTCCGTCTTTTCAAATGCTTCTTTAGTCCTATTCATGGGAGGGTGGGTATGCATGCGCGCGTGCGTGCGTTCACTGGTGTTTGTGTGTGCGTTTTTTTTGTGTTTGTGCGTATGGAGGAGACCCTGCAGATTGCCCTGGTGCATGATATTGTAGATATTATTTTGAATGTGTGTTCTAGGGGTGGTTTTTGCGTACACTGTACCCTGTTTCTTGGCGCCCAACTTGGCTATGTATGGGCGGGGTCGCCATCTTCGGGGCCGTGGTGTCGCCACAATTCCAGTGCCACACACATGGGAAATGGTTGTCAAGTTTGTCTGCATAGTGTAGGAGACGGTCGTAGTGCCGTGGGCTCTGTAAGCCGGAAACGTTGGGGCGGTAAGGGCTGGAAAACGGCGTTTGCGTCCCGTCTTTTGCAAAAGCTTCTTAGTCCTTATTCATGGGAGGTTGGGTATGCATTCACGCGTGCGTGCGTTGGTTGGTGTTTGTGTGTGCGGTTGTTTTGTGTTTTTGCGTATGGAGAGACCCTGCAGATCGCCCTGGTGCATGATATTGTATAATATTATTTTGGATGTGTTGTTCTAGGGGTGGTTTTTGCCTAAACTACCTGTTTCTTGGCGCCAAATTCGCTTGTAGGGCGGGGTCGCCATCTTCGGGGCCGTGGTATCGCCACAATTCCAGTGCCACACACATGGGAAATGGTTGTCAAGTTTGTCTGCATAGTGTAGAAGACGGTCGTGGTACCGTGGGCTCTGTGAGCGCGGAAAAGTCGGGGCGGCAAGGGCTGGAAAACGGCGTTTGCGTCCCGTCTTTTGCAAATGCTTCTTTAGCCTTATTCATGGAAGGGTGGGTATGCATGCGCGCGTGCGTGTGTTCGCTGGTGTTTGTGTGTGCAGTTTTTTGTGTTTGTGCGTATGGTAGAGACCCTGCAGATTGCCCTGGTGCATGATATTGTACGACATTATTATTGGATGTGTGTTGTAGGGGTGGTTTTTTGAGTGTACTCTACCATGTTTCTGGTTGCCAAACTTGGCTATGTACGGGCAGGGTTCGCCAACTTCGGGGCCGTGGTGTCGCCACAATTCCAGTGCCACACACGTGGGAAATGGTTGTAAAGTCTATCTGCATTGCGTAGAAGACGGTCATGGTACCGTGAGCTCTGTAAGCGCGGAAAAGTTTGGGCGGCAAGGGCTGGAAAACGGCGTTTGCGTCCCGTCTTTTGCCAAAACTTCTTTAGCCTTATTCATGGGAGGGTGGGTGTGCATGTGCGCGTGCGTGCGTTCGCTGGTGTTTCTGTGTGCGGTTTTCTGTCTTTGTGCGTATGGAGGAAACCCTGCAGATTGACCTGGTGCATGATATTGTAGGATATTATTATTGGATGTGTGTTGTAGGGGTGGTATTTGCCTACACTGTACCCTGTTTCTTGGCGCCAAACTTGGCTATGTACGGGCGGGGTCACCATCTTCGGGGCCGTGGTGTCGCCACAATTCCAGTGCCACACACATGGGAAATGGTTGTAAAGTCTGTCTGCATAGTGTAGAAGACGGTCGTGGTACCGTGGGCTCTGTAAGCTCGGAAAAGTTGGGGCGGCAAGGGCTGGAAAACGGCGTTTGCGTCCCGTCTTTTGCAAATACTTCTTTAGCCTTATTCATGGGAGGGTGGGTATGCATGCGCGCGTGCGTGCGTTTGCTGGTGTTTGAGTGTGCGGTTTTTTTTTTGTGGGTATGGAGGGACCCTGCAGTTTGCCCTGGTGCATGATATTGTAGGATATTATTATTTATGTGTTTTGTAGAGTCGTTTGCGTACACCGCGTTTGCCACCCGTCTTTTGCAAATATGATGCACCAGGGCAAACTGCAGGTCCCCTCCACATGGCGTACACAAACCAACACCACTGACAAACACAGCGCGTGCCCGCGTACGCGCAAGCAGCCAACCCCCACCCGAAAAAGCTGCGTTTTGGCACAGATAGCTGCCCAACAGCTGTTTTCAGCCCGTGGCACTCCGACTTTTGCACGGTGAAACACCGCACAGCACCAGGACGTAATCGTGCTGTATGCAGACCTCCTCCCACCATCTTGCATAGTGTGCGCCGGATTTGTGGCGATAAAAGAGCCGCCAAGAGCTAAGAAAGCTAGTTTGTCGGAAGAAAGCTGTAAGTGTACGGGACGAAAACAGCATTGGGCACAAAAATAACGACACTCTACAGCATATGATGCACCAGGCGAAGTGTAGGTCCCCTCAAGCGTGACACAAACCAATACTACAACACCACGGCCGCAGTGCCGAGCATACCCACCCCCCACCCGAAAAAGTGCCGTTTTGAGCCCAGATAGCAGCCCAAGAGCCGTTTCAGCCCCGTGGCACCCGACTTTTGCACCGTAAAAGACCCCACGGCACCAGGACGTAATCGTTTAGTATGCAGACACTCTCTCCCACCATCTTGCATAGGTGTGGCGCCGGATTTGTGGCGACACGAGAGCCGCCAAGAGCTAAAAAGCTAGTTTGTCGGAAGGAAAGCTGGTAAGTGTACGGGACAAAAAACAAGCATTGGGCACAAGAATAATGACACTATACAGCAATATGATGCACCAGGGCGAAGTGGAGGGTCCCCTCCACATGCACGCACACAAACCAACACACTGACAAACACCAGCGCGCGCGCGCGTTTGCGCAAGCATACCCACCCCCCACCCGAAAAAGGTGCCGTTTTGAGCACAGATAGCAGCCCAAGAGCCGTTTTCAGCCCCGTGGCACTCCGACTTTTGCACGGTAAAACACCCCACGGCACCAGGACGTAATCGTACTGTATGCAGACACTCTCTCCCACCATCTTGCATAGGTGTGGCGCCGGATTTGTGGCGACACGAGAGCCGCCAAGAGCTAAGAAAGCTAGTTTGTCGGAAGGAAAGCTGGTAAGTGTACAGGACGAAAAACAAGCATTGGGCACAAGAATAATGACACTATACAGCAATATGATGCACCAGGGAAAAGTGGAGGGTCCCCTCCACATGCGCGCACACAAACCAACACACTGACAAACACCAGCGTGCGCGCGCGTTCGCGCAAGCATACCCACCCCCCACCCCAAAAAGGTGCGTTTTGAGCCCAGATAGCAGCCCAACAGCCGTTATCAGCCCCGTGGCACCCCGACTTTTGCACGGTAAAACACCCCACGGCACCAGAACGTAATCGTACAGTATGCGGACACTCTCTCCCACGATCTTGCATAGGGGTGGCGTCGGATTTGTGGCGACACGAGAGCCGCCAAGAGCTAAGAAAGCTAGTTTGTCGGAAGGAAAGCTGGTAAGTGTACGGGACGAAAACCAAGCATTGGGCACAAGAATAATGACACTATACAGCAATATGATGCACCAGGGCAAAGTGGAGGGTCCCCTCCACATGCGCACACACAATCCCACACAATCCAACACACTGACAAACACCAGCGTGCGCTCGAGCTCGCAAGCATACCCACCCCCCATCCGAAAATGGTGCCGTTTTGAGCACAGATAGCAGCCCAATCTGAGAATTCTGATAGAGAAGCATCTCCAACACTAAAAAGACTTGTACCACAATTTCATAGACTTCAAAAAGGCCTTTGACAGGGTATGGCATGACGGCCTCTGGCAAGTACTCAGGCATTTCAACATTGACAGCTGCCTAATTGAAGTCATCAAGGCTCTGTACGAGAACGCAAGAAGTGCAGTTTTCATGAACAATCACGTGGGCGAGTTCTTCAAGACCACGGTTGGGGTTCGCCAGGGCTGCCTTCTCTCACCTGTACTCTTCAACCTCTTCCTCGAAAACATCATGACAGAGACACTGCAAAACCACCACACTTCCATCTCCATTGGTGGAAGACCCCTTTGCAACCTCAGATTTGCAGATGACATTGACCTCATGGGCAGCAGCAAACAAGAACTGCAAATCCTCACAGACAATTTAACAGATCGAGCAAGCACATACGGCATGGAGGTCAGTACAGAGAAATCAAAGATCATGGTCAACAGCGTGAGTAATGACATCACGGAAATAAAGATGAATGGAGAAATACTAGAAGAGGTGAGCCAATTCAAATACTTAGGTTCCATCCTAACAAAAGATGGCACATCAAACAATGAAGTGAAAGCTCGCATTGCAACAGCAACATCTGCTCTAGTCAGACTCCAGAGGATCATCAGAAGCAACAACATCAGCTTCTGCACCAAATACCACCTTTACAAATCCCTCGTGATATTTATCCTCCTATATGGCTGGGAATCATGGACTCTGACAGCAGAGTTAGAGAGGAGAATCCAAGCATTCGAGAACAAGTGCCACAGAAGACTCCTCAGAATATCATACAAAGAACACAAGACCAATAACTATGTGAAAGAAGAAATCAAAAAGCGCGTGGGCCCCCAAGAGCCTTTGCTCTCCACCATAAAGAGGAGAAAGCTGATGTGGTTTGGTCACACCACAAGACACAACACCCTAGCAAAAACCATCCTGCAAGGAACAGTCGAGGGCAAGAGAAGAAGAGGCCACCAAAAGAAATCATGGGTTGACAACATCAAAGACTGGACCGCCCAACCCCTGCAACACCTCCTACTAGCCACACAGGATCGTGAAGCATGGAAAAAGATCTCTGTTGCGTCTTCTCTCATGTCCCCCCTACGTCCTTTGGGACATGGGACTGAGTGAGTCAGTGAGTGAGCAGCCCAAGAGCCGTTTTCAGCCCCGTGGCACCCCGACTTTTGCACGGTAAAAGACCCCACGGCACCAGGACATAATCCTACTGTATGCAGACACTCTCTTCCACCATCTTGCATAGGTGTGGTGCTGGATTTGTGGCGACACGAGAGCCGCCAAGAGCTAAGAAAGCTAGTTTGTCGGAAGGAAAGCTGGTAAGTGTACAGGACGAAAACCAAGCATTGGGCACAAGAATAATGACACTCTACAGCAACATGATGCACCAGGGCGAAGTGGAGGGTCCCCTCCACATGGGAGCACACAAACCGACACACTGACAAACACCAGCCCGCAAGGGCAGCAAGCATACCCACCCCCCACCCCCCACCCAAAAGGCGCAAGCATACCCACCCCCCACCCCAAAAAGGTGCCGTTTTGAGCACAGATGCCAGCCAAAGAGGAGTTTTCTGCCCAGTCCAAGCCCCACTTTTTAGGGGGTTGTGTATGTGTGCACATGTGTTGTGGGCGGATGTTTGTCAGTGGTTTTGTTTGGTGTGCACCGGGGACCCTGCCCTTTGTTGTGGTGCATCATATTGCTGTATATTGTCATTCTTATTGTGCGTACTGCTTCCTTTTTCTTGAGTACACTGTACTGATTCCTTGCGACAAACTTGCTTTCTCAGCTCTTGAGGGCTGCTGTGTCCCGACAAGTCCCAAGTCCCGTGCTACTCACATTGAAGAAGGTAGGGGAGGTTGTGTTGCATATAGTGCCATATTCTCTAGGATAGACTTTAACCTTCTTAGTCCCAAGCCAGTATTACCCCCCCTCCTGTCCCCAACTGGGATTTGCCATCAGGCTGTGACCATCACTAATTTCTACCACATGTCAAATCTCTATCAAACTAGAAGGAGAAACCCTGTTGAGAGTCTGGAAGTAATCATCGCTGCTGGTATGTGCTTAGAAGGAGAGAAAGGCCAGTGAGCCTGTCTGCCTGACCTGGTTTTGTGATGGGATGGGAAATCTATGGGCAGTTTGTGTTTAGAGAATCTGAATGCAAGAATGTTAAACTAAAATAACCTATAGACTGAAGAGGACACCAGTATGTGCATAGATCTAGACACCTAGTTAGCAGCAAGCACAAGCACACACAAATTCAGTTGCATCCCTATGGGCAAGGACTTTTAACATACACACAAAAACACGAGAGAGAGAGAGAGGAGAGAGAGAGAGAGAGAGAGGAGAGAGAGAGAGAGAGAGAGAGAGAGAGAGAGAGAGAGAAGAGAGAAGAATGAATGAATGAATGAATGAATGAATGAATAATCTTTATTTTTCAAAGGTAACAGAGTAAGCATTACATACTTTTTTTTCATCCCGCCCAGACAGACAGACAGACAGACAGACAGATAGACAGAGAGACAGAGACAGAGACAGAGATTTCTGAACATTTTTAATATACAGTACTTTTGACTTAGACACAATATACAAAGTTTAAGGGAAAAGGAGGAAACCCAGTATATTGGTATGCAAAATGCGATCAAACATGAAAAAACAACAAACCATTCTTTGAGGCTCATGATTGCAATGGTTATATCTTGAACAAGGTTAGAGTTTGATACACTTTTGTATTATATTGTATCCCTATTTTAGTTAGCAGACACCAGACTCAGTATCAGTCAAAATGTAATATTTCAATACTTTCATACTTGTAAATACAAAGCTTTAACACACCCATAATTAAATGGTATTTTGACCTAAAAGTTTCTTCCTTCTATTAACAGAATAAAAAATATATTTGGAAATATAATGAATTAATTCTCTATTTCATGTTATAAGTAAAACTGACAAGGATATATTGATACATTCAGTTAAAAACTTATCCCTTAAATCTGAGTGCATTAAACATTCTAACAAAAAATGGGCTTTGTTTTCGAATTTTGTTTCACAAAATGGACAGAACTTTTCTTGATCACTAACACTATGTCTACAAACATTATTCTTAAGTAGTAAAACATTTAATCAAACTTGAGTAATAGTAACCCAAAAAGAGTACATATCTATATAAAGTCCGAATATTTTGGTTTCCAAAGACAGTTTTGAAAAATCTTGATTTTTCATAGCTCTGTTTAGCTCTTATGGTTCCATGCCACTCTTGTGTGAACATGTCTACCAATCTTGAATATGTGTGCGTTGTGTGTGTGTGTGTGTGTGAGAGAGAGAGAGAGAGAGAGAGAGAGAGAGAGAGAGAGAGAGAGAGAGAGAGAGAGAGAGAGAGTTCAGACTTCAGACTTTTACTGTACATCAGCCTTATGCCACAATACAAAAGCAAATTAAGCATGGGGAATGGTATATGACAAGAATTGCAAACATACCACTACCAACATATGCTAGAAATTGTAGTGTCTCAATGTTATGAAAACAAGAATATCAGGTTAGCCATAAGGGGAGAGAGACAGACAGACAGACTGTGACTTGACTGACAGTTTAACACAGAAATGGTAGGCCTAGTCTATGGGTGTGATGTAAGAAATGGGAGGAGCTTGACTGACATGTTGTTAGTGGTCACCAGCACTAGTCCTCCCCCACTACTGTTTGCTGCAAAAGGGGAGGAGCTCATGCAGAATGAGGTGGAGTTTTCTCACTCCACCTCACCTGGATGTCATTTGATCAAAGGAAAGGTCCGAAGTTGCCAAAAATAGATGAACACCTAAACTCAGAGACAACAATGGACCCTCTGAGATTGGTCCTTTGATAGGTTAGTTTGTTTTGTTGTTTTAGTGGAATGATTGTCCTGTCCAGATTTCTCTGATATCAGGACTGTAGTCAGAAGCCAGAAAGTTGGAGATCCCACACTGGGAGAGTTCTCCCACTTCAGCACCTCAGCCACCCCAAAACTGTTACAATTGTGATGCTCCACCACATAATGAGACCCATTGCACCAGAGGTCAAGTTTTAGTTAGTGACATGTTATAAAACTGAAATAAAATGGCTATACAATACAAGAAACAGATTGAAAATAGGACAATTCTAGGAAAAGTTATTGCAAGTTGAAGTGCTAGACTACAGGAAATAACAAAATGAGAAATTGACAAGTTTAGCATCCTAATAGGTGGTCAGAATAATAATAATAATAATAATAATAAATGGAATTTATATAGGGCTATATCTTGCAAAGACAAATCAAAGCGCTTGCATTCAACCAATTCTTGCACATGCAGCCAACAACAATTTAGATTTTTAACAAAGTCAATACACACACACACACACACACACACACACACACACACACATAGAGGTTAAACACTTTGGCAGGGTGGTGGATAGTTCGGCTGTTGAGAGCAGGGGCAGAAGATGAAACAGGATAGGAAAGTCTTAGCTTTGAAACAAGTGTGTCTTGAGGCTGGATTTAAATGTGTCATAGGTAGGCTTTTTACGAAGGGAGAGAGGGAGATCGTTCCAGATCACTGGACCAGAAACAGAGAAAGCACGACGGCCGATGGTGGATTGATTGAATCTAGGTATTTGTAAGCGCAGGGTATCTGCAGCAGAGCGGAGGGAACGAGAAGGAGTGTAAGGGTAAAGACATTCACAGAGGTAGGAGGGTGCTGTTTTGTGAAGACATTTATAACAGAGAGTACTGATCTTATAGTTTACTCTCTGTGGCACAGGCAGCCAGTGGAGAGATTGCAAGAGAGGAGTAATGTGCTCAGATTTTTTCTTTCTGAGGACCAGTCGAGCTGCAGAGTTTTGTATACGTTGAAGGGAGTGGATAGATGATGCTGGTAGACCAGCCAAAAGAGAATTGCAATAGTCCAGACGTGAAAGAATCAGAGACGTGACGAGTTTAGATGTTGCATCAGTGGACAGGTACTTTCGAATTGCACTAATACGTCTTAATTGATAGTAGCATGACTGGCAGGTCTGGGTGATGAATTTTTGCATGGATAGTGTGTTGTCGATAACAACCCCTAGATACTTTACGGCAGTGGAAAGAGTGACTGAAGTATTGCCGAATTCTACTGAAGCTGTAGTAATGGAAGAAAGTTTGTGTTTGGTGCCTACCAGCATGGCTTCAGTTTTATCTGCATTTAACTGTAACTTATTTTGTATCATCCAGTTTTGGATATCTTCAAGGCAGTAGGACATATTTATCAGGAGAGATGGCAGATTTTCAGGAGTGTCACAGCTTAGAATCTGAGAGTCATCGGCATAGAAATGATAGTTGATTTGATGACGGTTTATTATATGTGACAATGGAGCAGTGTATAGAGTGAAAAGAACAGGGCCCAGAACTAATCCCTGCGGGCCTCCACATTCCAGTTTGACAGGTGTGGATTGAATCTTGTTAACTGCTACTGTTTGGAATCTATCGGTAAGGTATGAATTAAACCAAGTGAGAGCTGTGCCTGTGATGCCAAACGTTTTTTGAAGACAGGAGAGAAGAATTGAATGGTCTATAGTGTCGAAAGCTGCAGATAGATCGAGAAGAGTGAGAAGGGATATTTTTCCCGTGTCAGAAGCGTGCAGAAGCGTATTTAAGGTGTGCACTAGGGTGGTTTCAGTGCTGTGGTTGGCGCGATAGGCAGACTGGAAAGGCGGAAGGAGGCTATTGGAATGAAGATGGCTGTTGAGTTGTCTAAGAACGACTTTTTCAAGGACTTTTGAGATGAAAGGTAGGTTAGAAACAGGTCTATAGTTCTTCAGAATGTTAGGGTCGAGATCGTGCTTTTTTAGTAGAGGTGTGACTATAGCGGTTTTGAGAGCTGGTGGGAAATTTCCGGAAAGAAGTGATGAATTTACTATTTTCGTGATCGTAGGAATAAGCTGTGGAATACACTGAGTGAAAAGGGAAGCAGGTACAGGATCGAGATCGCATGATTTTATGGTCATTTCTCTCAGAATTGTCTGAATATCTTTCTCGGTTGTTGGACTGAAGAAAAGGAGAGGAGTGCCTGTAAATTGGGGATCAGGAGTCACAGGTTGGAAAGAAGTTTGATCCAGTTTGGAACGAATGTTGCGGACTTTGTCAGAGAAGAAAGAAGAAAATATAGCAGGAAGTTCAGAGTGGCTATGGACAGTAGGAAGAGGGCTTGCCTTTGTAGATCCAAGAAGAGTTGAGGTGAGGGAAAAAAGGGATTTCATAGACGTGGCATCAAGAACTTGAGAGGAATAGTATTTTGTCTTTGCTGAATGGATTAAGGTTTTAACTTTGTTGATTTGTTTTCGAAAGAGCTGTTTGTTTATTTCAGTTTTTGTCTTTCGCCACTGCCGCTCTAGTTGTCGGCTCTAGTTGTCGGCGTTTGCGTTTTGCGATCAGGATATCGTGAGTGTACCATGGAGCACAGGGCCGATCAGGCAGAAAATGGTCAGTAGGAGGTGCATGCTCGTCAAGCAGTTGGCTAAGAACGGTATTATAATGTTTAGAAGGGTCAGTATGTTCAGGAGTTTCTGATAGGCATTTGGCAGCTTGAGAAGAGAAAGTTGGAATATCAATGGCCTTGAGATTGCGACGGGTGACGCACTTTTTCTTTTTGATAGGCTTAGCGATGTTTAGAGAGAAGAGAATGGCAGAGAGAAGAGAATGGCAGAATGGTCGGAAAGAAGTTCGTTAGTGACGGATACAGACGTGATGAGGTCTAGTGAGGCATCGGTGATGAGCCAGTCTAAGATGTGGCCTGATCTGTGTGTACAAGCTGGGAAAGAGAGTGGTTAGACAAGGAAAGAGAAAGGCGCTTGACATCAGGAGCAGACTGGTTGTCGAAATGGAAATTAAAGTCACCAAGAATGATAAGTTTCTTGGGGAGAGAGGCTGTAATGATCAAGGAGAGACTGAAACTCTTGGTGGAAAACTGAAGGTGTTAGATTGTTCTTACGGCTAGGAGGTGGACGGTAAAGACAGCAGAAAGTAATAGAATGGCCGGGTAAGCTAAGGTTGAGTTCACAGACTTCGAAAGATTCAGGTGAGAAAGGAAGAGAGTGGCAGAAAGAAAGCGTTGGATGCAGAGTGTCTTTGTAGATGACAGCGATGCCACCTCCACGGGAGAGTCGGGGGAAGGAAAGAGTTTTATAGCCAGGCTAGAATGAGGGCTATGGTATTTTAAAAACACGTTTTAAGGCAAAAAGAAACAAAATTATGATTTGATATTATTTTCAGTACAAGGTAGACTAATGGCTATACTTTAATAATCAATCAAAATCTCAAAATTGCCAACTTGACCCCACCTGCCTTTAACGGCTCTTAGCCTAAAAGTGGGTTATGTGCTAAGCCACTCATTTCTGGTGGAGCGCCACAATTGTAGAAGCAGGGTCATGAGATGAAACTCTTTTTTGAAACCATATTTGATAGGCTAGGTTGCCGTCCTACTTTATATAACAAGGTTCCACCCAGATTTTTCTATCTGGTATAGTTAATAAGGTTTGTCTGGCCAGCACAACTTGTACTAAATTTTAGGTGAGTATAAATGATTTCTCTTTGAAATTTAAACACACACATAGGTAGGGCCAAACTGTTTTATTTCCTTTATGTTAGACCTGTACATGTGGTTTGTAATGCATTGAGTATTTAGGTTATTTCATCCTAAAGTATCAAAGCAACTTAAAATGAGTGTCCTCCTTTAGACCAATACCCCCTCTCTGTCTCTCTGTCTCTCTGTGCCTCTGTCTCCCTCTATCTCCCTCTCTCTCTCCTCTCTCTCTCTCTCTCTCCCTCTCTCTCCCTCTCTCTCACCCTTTCTCTCTCTCTCTCTCTCTCTCTCTCTCTCTCTCTCTCTCTCTCTCTCTCTCTCTCTCTCTCTCTCTCTTCTCTCTCTCTCTCTCTCTCTCTCTCTCTCTCTCTCTCTCTCTCTCTCTCTCTCTCTCTCTCTCTCTCTCTCTCTCTCTCTCTTTTTAGATAAATGCAGTCCCTATTTTCACAAAATAATGTTACCACTGCCCATAATTGATCTGTTTAAATCTAGCCTTGCTTACTTTGGTGGTTTATTATAGAATGATGTTTCAACTTCAGTTGATGTTAATACTAGTCTATATATATCTTTAAACATAAGTATGTTTGATTCTCTCTCTCTCTCTCTCTCTCTCTCTCTCCTCTCTCTCTCTCTCTCTCTCTCTCTCTCTCTCTCTCTCTCTCTCTCTCTCTCTCTCTCCCCCCATTTTTTTTCTTTGTCTATCCCCAATAAAATTTGTGTACCTTATATTTATTATATTATTATTTTCCTTCATTTTTTCTCTGTGATTTTTTTCCTTATGTGCTTATTTCCTTCCAATGTTTTTTTTTTCTCACAAGATTTCAGTTTTGACATGCATTTTTATTGATGTTACAACGATTGTTTATGCTAGTTTTCTAGTTTTTATGTTAAAAAAAATTTGCTTTGCTAATTTGTTTATCATAAACTGATTGTTATAATTTTCTTGGACTGAGGGCTGAATGTCAAAAAGCTGTTATGTGTGCTTATTCTCTTCCCTTAATAAAAGTTTCAAAGTTTTAATCTCTCTCTCTCTCTCTCTCTCTCTCTCTCTCTCTCTCTCTCTCTCCTCTCTCTCTCCTCTCTCTCGCTCTCTCGCTCTGCTCTATCTCTCTATCACACAAAACACACACACACACACACACACACACACACACACACACAACACACCACACACACACACACTACACACACACACACAGAGACTCAGGTGCATGTGCACACACAAACCTGTTTAGCACATGCACACCTGTGCACACATAAGAACAACACACACACACACAGACACACCAACACACATACACAGCATGCCCATGCACACAAGCACACACACACACAGGTCTTGTTTCCTATGCTGTTTTATCTGTTTAGATTTGCAGTTCAGTTATTGCTTTTGTTGATATTAATAATATTGGTTCCTTTATTGACTTAATATTGTTAAAGACAAGTTTAAATTGACAATAACTGTGATTATACTCTTATCTAAAGGTGAATATCATCTAAGCATTTCATTTTGTTTTGCCTAAGGTCCATTCACTGCCTGCTGATTTTGCATGTAGCCAATGGGGGTGTGTGTATGTTTTTGTTTTTGTTGTTGTTGTTCAATTGAAAGTTTAATCACCCTTTGATGGTAGAAGACTAAAAACAAAACAGACAGCAAACAAAAACAAACTAAAAAAAATTAAAAGCAAACAAACAAACAAAACAGGACAAAATTGTTTGCCCACAAACAGTCAAATCTACTTTGTACTAAGCTGTTCTATATTTTATTCAGCTAATGTGCAAAATTGAACATTTGTCATGGGAGTCTTTCATTATATGATAAACATTTGCAGTCAGTTTTTCAAAAAGGAAATCAGTCAGTTGCATCTAAAAAAAACAACTATTGGACAGAAACTGAAATATTTGCTTCCATAACCTGTAGGTGTAGTAGCAAGGTCTGCATTTGCTCAAAGTCTGGCCTTTGCCTCAAAGACCACAGGCATAGGTGGTAAGTGTCTACAGGGCTAATCATCTTCTCTTCTCTGTTTAGCTAGTCTTTTGAGCAACTCAGTCAGTCTACATTGTGCTGTGGCATTTTATGCTACAAAATCTGGGCCTTAGTGTCTATCAATGCCTCATAGCAAGAAAGGTCTACCGGCAGAGTTGCCATTTTCAAAAGTTTCGAGATATGCTCACTTGAAAAGTTTGAAAGGTCAGAACAAATCCAGGATTGAATGGAAGCATTCGGTTTTCAGAGAGAGGAAGGGCATTGATGCTATCTTTACCATAGTGTGTTTGTTTGTAATACATGTAGAAGAAACGCCATGATAGCAAAAGCACTGGCAGTGAAGCCAGACCACCCCTGTCTGCAGAGAAATTACAGCAAAACTGGAACTTCCTCCCATGCAAGCATGGCATGGCGATTAGCTTGACCCTTTTTCCCAGATAAGATCACTCTCAAGCCACCAGTGTTCCCAGGCAAGAACCACATGGCATCCAGGCCCACCAGTGTTGCGTAAACTCTGCCCAGTGGTCCTAGTGTATCCCTTGCCATGCAAGAAGGTTTTGCACAGCTGGAAGTCCTTCCTTACACAAATTACCAGGTTAATTGGCACTACAGCCTTTAGAGCAAAAGCGGAGAGCCGTGCAGTCGTCCCTTTTACCATGACAAATTCACTCAGGTAATTTTGTGCAAGAAGGTTTTTTTTTCAAATATTTTTAAAATTAATTAAAAAAATTATTTTATCCTTTTGTCATCTGCAAGTTTACAGTAAATTCTACCAAATATCAAAAAAATTGAAAATTGGTATTTTTTTCAGATAAACCGTTCTTGCTCTGAGGCATCGCTATGATCATAGTCATTTTCAGGGGATATTTTGGGAAATTACTTCTGAAATCAGAATGTAGATTGTGATGTGGGATTTTTGGTTTTGTTTTGGTTTTCAATGACATGAACACACACAAGATTCAAGATTTAAGATTCAAGATTTAATTCCTTTTACTCCTTTTGGGATATGAACGTTTACAAACGAATTCAACAGGAGAATAAGCCTAACAACAATGCACCCTAAAATGATACCAGTGCTAACTGAACTGAACAGCAAGAGTTCATCAGTGACAAACTGTATTAAAACCTCAACACGTTTTTAAGAATATCAATTTCTTGAAAATACACAGTGAATACTTGTGAATGACAACAAATAAAGTTTGAAGAAATACTTGCAAATCTTTTAAATTTTGAGAGAGACAAGAGAACTTTTTGCGAATTACATTTCATCAGCCTACAAAATTTATAACTAGACATGGGCTGACGAAAATATCTGAGGAATAAAATCTTGTCATAACTGTATAAAGTCAAGACATTCCATGATAAAAATGAGATTCATTCCCTAAAACAGACATACTGCATTTTGAACACAATCTTTATGCTGGTGGCAGGAAATGTTGGACCTCAGTAGGAATCTTGTAACTGCAACCAAATTATATAAGAGTGTAAACCTATATATCTGGTAGACGAGTTATATATTTTGTCCATACCAAAATCTCTCTCTCTCTCTCTCTCTCTCTCTCTCTCTCTCTCTCTCTCTACTCTCTCTCTCTCTCTCTCTCTCTCACACGGATGAGACTTTAAACCGAGGCCCGTGTGCGAATGCACGCAAACATCTTGCGCACACGTTAAATCCTGTCCGCTTTTCGTAAGAGAAGGCCATCGTGTGCCGGTGGGAACAGATGACAATATTTACAAAAACTGCATGCACACGGGGACCGGATGAAAAAAAGCACATGATTGCTTATTCTGTTATCCTCGATATAAAAGAATAAATAAATAAATAAATAAATAAATAAACACACACACACACACCAATGGACAGATGACAAATTTAACAAAACTGCATACACACAGGGAATTAATGTAAAAAAAACCCCCACGGGAGTGCTGATTCCATTATCCTCAAAATAATTTTTTTTAAATGATAACAATCTCTCTCTCTCTCTCTCTCTCCTCTCTCTCTCTCTCTCTCTCTCTCTCTCTCTTCTCTCTCTCTCTCTCTCTCTCTCTCTGATTTTACTCGCTCTTTTGTTAGTTGATTTTTCACTGCCAATTTTGAGAAAAATTATGACATACTTTGATTTAGTGTATGAAGGAGTCAGTGATGATTATAAGCTGCACCATTGCCAGATTCCAGCACAGTGTACCATATAGAGACAAAAAATAATGGTAATGTGTGCCATGAAAGGCCTAGAAGCAAAAAAAGAGAAAAAAAGAGAAAATAAGCTGATCATTGCTACTGTGCATATAGTCTCAAAATAGACAAGCATCAAACACCATATTCTGTCAACGTTTCTGATTTGCCAAGAGCTTCAAAGTTCTGACCAACCACTGTTTTCCTTCTACTCTACAATTAAAACAAGATGGCAAACACCTGTATGTTTCAAGATTCCTGACTGAAAATGAACGAAAGTGACAGTAACAGAGGGTAAGAGTTTAAATGTGACAGTTGCAAAGGGGTTTTTCTTCATCACCTTGTCAAGAATGAGTGCTCGAATTGTGCACAGGCTGTTTTGGTGGAACAGTTATCTGGTTACAGTAAGGTATCCACTGTTGTTGTCATTCAAATATATGTCTGCACGATTTTTTTTTACATTTTTATTTTGAATAGTCCTGTACTGCATCACAGCAGATTAACTCAGCAATATGATTTTTTCAAAAAGAAGAAGATTACAGATGTATAAGATATGCAACAAAATTTCCTATTTCTCTGTTTTACAGATCTGCGTGTTACCTGGAGGAAGGGAGACAATGACCCATTTAGGGAGCAATTGTCTCCCTTTAAAAAAAATCTTGGGATCAGCTGAGAAGTTGATTTTATTTGAGGGTTTATTATTATTACCATTATGATTATTATCATTATTATTGGTATTATTATCATTATTGTTGTTTTTATTGATGCTATTATTATTATTATTATTATTATTATTATTATTATATCATCATCATCATCATCATTATGTAACCAGGCGGTTTTGTGTAGCTCTATGTGTGAGAGCTTGTTGGGCATTTTGGTTTGGTTCTCAACAGCCAAACAGATGAACAGTTTGGTCAGAACAAATAAGATTTTCTGTTCATTTTATAAAGTATTGTAGTTTGCTATGGGTACGATATATTTGTATTTTTATATGAAGTTGATAATTGAATTTCTTTGATCTTTACGATTCATATGTAACTAATTAGTTATTTTGTATTCCATTTTGTTCTTATGATTTTATTGTTAGTGGGATGAGATGAGATATATTTATTGTAATGATTTGGGATTTATCAAGAGAGAGAACTCTACCTTGCATTTTGAACACAAAGAATCAGTTTGAAATAGGAAAGAAAATCTTAAATAACAACTTTAATAAATCATATCATCTATTCATATTCAGGGATATGATTGTTGAAGGCCTGATCTCGACTCGATTCAACTCGACCACAGTGAAGATTCTCTATTTTCATCGTAAATTAGTATTTTCACCTATTACATCATATCGGTATAAGAACATTGAAATCGCGATCGGCAAAAGCAGTTCTAATTCATAAGTAAAGAAATATTTTATATATTGTAGTGTGCGATTGAGAATCGTGTGTAATAAACTTTATTTAGATAAATGAAATATAACTTAATTTAGGTTGTAATAGATTGTAAGGCATATGATGGTTTGAATACGATGATTAGCCTAACGGTCAGCCTAACGCTCGTTTTTTGTTTTAACAAATTTGAATCTCGTCGAATTGAATTTTATAAAATGCAGACATTTAATTATTGATTTACGGTATATTTTGGGTTTATATATGAATGAATATTAGGTCGGATTATGTTAGTATAGATAATTTGTATTATTAGAGATTGTTCATTTTTTCGATGTACGACTGCTTCGTAAGCAAGGCTTATGCAATGCTGATGCGCATGCAGTAGATCGGAAATTGTGTTTTCGCATCATTATTTAATTATTAATATCTCATCTCATGGACACTGCTAGCTAAAAATATGCATATGTATACAATTTGTGAATTATATTCTTCCTTTTATATACATTAAGTATTAGGCTCTGCTGGACTCTTAGTGTTTTATTATTGAAAGTTATAGTGAAAACTTGTTAAAAGTGTGTAGACTCAGAGGCTTTAATTGCCTTTAGCTCGCAGTTAGATAGTTGTTGTGTAAAGTGCGTTAATGCATTTTAAAGCTTGTGTTTCCTAGTTTATTTTGATGTATAACATGTTTAGCTCTGTTGCGCGGACAGCGAGATAATCACTGTTGAAGCTGCGTAAGGAAACACAAATTTCCTCCATTTTAGGTTGAAAGTGGCCAAATTGTCTGCTCCTGCGCGGCGCTGTCTTTGCAGTCCGTGTGGAGGGTATATATTTAGGGGTGGTCAGTGTAGTTAGTCAGTGCAGAATAGGCATAGTAGGCCTAGGGTCCAGCAGAGCATAGGAGCGGAGCAGAGCGGTGACCAAATAAAGAACAACCCACACCCAGCTGCTGTTTTCACCTGAGTCTTCCTTTGCCTGGCTGTCGTACATTGTTCCTCTATTTTCCCTGCCCTCTATCCTTGCTATTCGACCCATCACAATTATTATTATTATTAATTTTTTTAAACAGTTTTTCTCACTAAATATGTTAAAAATTAGGAACTCCTATGAAGATGTATGACAGTTATAATATGCCCCCCCCCCCACTCTCTCTCTCTCTCTCTCCCTCCTTCTCTCTCTCTCTCTCTCTCTCTCTCTCTCTCCTCTCTCTCTCTCTCTCTCTCTCTCTCTCTCTCTCTCTCTCTCTCTCTCTCTCTCTCTCTTCTCTTATCAAGCAGATAATTAGTTTCTTTTGTTTTTTGTGTCTATGTGTGTTATGTAATTTGCTATGGCACTATTTTCCTTTCAATATAATACATAATTTCCTTTTCTTTAGAATCTTTGATATTTGTTTTTTTGAAGTGTGCAATTAAATAATTAATCTTTTAGGATTTATACAGTTTATTAGACTGTTAAGTGATGGTGATAGTGTGGGGCTTTCAATGGATTGAATTGTTTTGTTGCTTTAAAAAAAATCTGTTCATAGTTTGTGTGTGTGTGTGTGTGTGTGTGTGTGTGTGTGTGTGTGTGTGTGTGTGTGTGTGTGTGTGTGTGTGTGTGTTTACTCCCCTCTTGTTTTTTGTTGGTAGTTGTTGTTTGTTTTTGAATTGCTTTGGTTTTTTTCTGTTGTGATGTTACCTCTATTATCAGCAGGGACTGAATATCAAAAAGGACATACACACACTACACCAACTTTGCAGCAGTCAGTTCACAGGGCTTTTGCCTTGCAAATACAAATTTTACAGTACTGCATGCACACAAGGACTAGATGTAAACAAAACCACATAAGTACTTATTCCATTAGCCTCCAAATAAAACAATTGTTTAAAATTAAGCCTGTTCTCACATACACAAACACTTTGTAATCACCTGATCAAGACATGAGACTCTGTTTATCACCCTGATGAGGTCAGTGACTGGGGATGGTGTGTTTGCAGGATGGACAGACTAACAGACAGAGAGACAGACAGAGGGCTGCAGAGTGACCAGGTCAGTCATAGTCCAGGATGCTGGCTGTGCACACTGTAAGTCACTGCTGTGCTACCACTAGGCCAGTGCAGGTATGTGGCAAGGTATGTGTGATATGGGGTCAGTTGAAACTTCTGTCTGTCTCTTTCCTGCCTGGTGTGTGTGTGTGTGTGTGTGTGTGTGTGTGTGTGTGTGTGTGTGTGTGTGTGTGTGTGTGTGTGTGTGTGTGTGTGTGTGTTTATTTCCAGGATAATGGAATAAGCACTCATTTGCTTTTTTTACATCCAGTTCCCGTATATATGCAACTTTGCAAATTTTGTCATTTTTTCCCACTGGGAAACTGTGGCCTTTTCTTCTCAAAAGCAGAATGGGTTTTAATGTGTGCGCAAGATATTCTGTGTGCATCTACACATGAGACTTTACTTTACAGTCTCATCTGAAGGACTTTTGGGGGGAGAGGAGTAAGTACTGATGTTAACTCAAGAGGAAAAATCCTCTTGTATGTGTATGTGTGTGTGTGGTTGTGTGTGTGTGTGTGTGTGTGTGTGTGTGTGTGTGGTGTGTGGTGTGTGTGCTGTGTTGCTGTTGCTGTTGTTTATATCCAAGAATGTATGGCAAAATTAATCCCTCTGCCTCTCGTCAAAAACCCAAGTACACAGATCAATGCTGCCTTCCTTCCATCCTTGGCGTCCAGTGGCAAGACAACATCACCAATGAAAATATTCTTCAAAGCCAGTTTGCCTGGTCTGGAGTCCATAGTGCTGCAGCAGCAACTTGGTTGGGCTGAAGATGGAGCAAGGATGGAGGACACAGGAAAAACTGAAGCTGGATTTTTTTGGCCAGCTGAAACAGGGCAAAGGTCACTGCTGCATTCCCAGGAAAAGCTTCAGAGACTAACTGAAAAAGAAGCTGCCATAGGCAAGAATCCAGCACCAGACATGGCATTGGGACATGTTTTTCTATTCCACCCAAAGAACCAGCAGAAAGTTTGAACTTCAGAGAAGCATCACAGCAAAAGAGAAGTGTAAGAGCCGGGAGGAGTGATGAGGGGACCAACAACAACAGTGGCAGCTCCTTCCTTCATCTGCCCAGCATGCAGCAGAATGTGCTCCACACCCATCATCCTCTTTAGTCACCATGGGGCCTGTAGAAATGGAAACCATCTCCTTTCCTTCCATGATTCTCCCAGGCAAAGAACCAGCCATGGTCACCACATATTATGTGCTGTACAGGTTTTGCATTGTCAGTATCAACTGTTAGTACTTTATGTAATAGACATTAGAAAAGTTTGCTTTATAAAGCAAAACAAAACATCTTAGTGATATTTCTGTCATAGGGAAATGGCCCATTTTATTAAGAATGTAAAAAAAATAATAAAAAAGGGTCCCTGACTACCACCTAAAAAGTTGCCAGAAGACTTGGTGGTCTTTCAAAAAGGTGCAGTGTGTTACTGTCATGTGATCGCCTTGAGGCCAGATGAGAACTGATCCAGCTTTTGTACTGAAAGAGGAAACAGCTTTGAACAGTGCTAACTTTATAGTTGAAGAGCGCCCAAGTATTACAGAAGAGTAAAACTTCCAACAAAGGTTTCATTTTCTATTTTAGTGGTCAGTTTATTGATAAGGTGTCTCTGTCAGCACAATCTCTGTTTCATACATGCTCCACCACAACTGCCAAGAAATGTGTACACTCGGTTGATGGTAGAACACACAAAGTGAACACACAGATATATAATGCTGATCAAGGCATTACTACACAAATGCACAAAGCAGATGCAAGACTACACAAAGCAGATGCAGGGATACACAAAGCAGATGCAGGACTACACAAAGCAGATGCAGGGATACACAAAGCAGATGCAGGGATATCACAAAGCAGATGCAGGACATACACAAAGCAGATGCAGTGATATACAAATACACAAACTGCCTGCCAAGTTTTCATCTCTGCAGACAGGAGAACTGCCTGCCAAGTTGTAGAAGCAGTTGTAGTGTTGTCATGGAAATGTAAAAGCAGTTGTAGTGCTGTGTGTCAAGGAAATGTAGAAGCAGTTGTAGTGCTGTCAGGAAATGTAAAGCAGTTGTAGTGCTGTCAAGGAAATGTAGAAGCAGTGTGTATGTGCTGTGTGTGTCAAGGAAATGTAGAAGCAGTTGTAGTGCTGTCAAGGAAATGTAAAGCAGTTGTAGTGTTGTGTGTCAAGGAAATGTAGAGGCAGTTGTAGTGCTGTCAAGGAAATGTAGAAGCAGTTGTAGTGTTGTGTATTAAGGGAATGTAGGAATGGGCAGTTGTAGTGTTGTGTGTCAAGGAAATGTAGAAGCAGTTGTAGTGCTGTGTGTCAAGGAAATGTAGAAGCAGTTGTAGTGTTGTGTTCAAGGGAATGTAAAAGGCAGTTGTAGTGTGTGTAGTAAGGGAATGTAGAGGCAGTTGTAGTGTTGTGTGTGAAGTAAATGTAGAAGCAGTTGTAGTGTTGTGTGTGAAGTAAATGTAGAAGCAGTTGTAGTGTTGTGTGTGAAGTAAATGTAGAAGCAGTTGTAGTGTTGTGTGTGAAGTAAATGTAGAAGCAGTTATGTAGTGCTCAGTGTTTCTGTTCCATTCCTGGTCCCTTCTCTCTGCAGCCCATCCACAAACCTGGCTTCCTCTGATGGTCCAGTGTCTGTGTTTTCCATGCCAAGAACTGAACAGTGTGGACAGGGAGCTAGAAGACTTGTGCAGCCCAGTCTTCACCAGAAGGTTCAGAGGCGAAGTTGGCTGTAGGACAGTTCTGAAAGCCCCTTTGATCAGTCCCAGAATAGATTTGTTTTGGGATTTCTTTTTTTCAGTTCTTCTTTCAGTTAATGATATTTCTGTGTTAACATTGTGACTTCAGTTCAGGTATTGGTAGGTAAGCATGTGAATTAACAGCATTTTTTAGTGTTCAGAGTGTCTCTTGTTGGTGTGTTCTATTTATTCGTTTATTGATTTATTCATATATTTATTATTTATTTATTTTTATTCTATTGTTTTATTTCAAAGATAAATGTAATAAGCATTCATGTGCTTTGTTGTTGGTATGATCTATTTATTCATTGTTTTATTTTTGATTTCATTTCTTTTATTTCAAGGATAATTTCATAGGCACTCATGTGTTTTCTTTTACATCCTCTCCCCATGTTATGCATTTTTGTCAAGTTTGTCATCTGTTCTCACTGATACACAGTGGCCTACTCTTCTGTAAAGGGGAACAGGCATTAACATGTGAGCAAGATTTTTTGCATGCGTTTGCACACAGGACCTTGGTTTATAGTCTTATCTGAAAGAATTGGGGGAAGTGGAGTGGGCACTGCTGGTGTGTGTGCTAGTGTGTGTGCATGTATGCATGTGTGTACATGTGTGTGTATGTGTGAAAAGAGAGAGAGAGAGAGAGAGAGAGAGAGAGAGAGAGAGAGAGAGAGAGAGAGAAGAGAGAGGAGAGAGAGGAGAGGAGAGAGAGAGAGTAAGAAAGGGACAGAAGCTATGAAGATGTAAGAGGAAATCAGTTGGTAAATGTTTCTATTCTTTCTATTGGTGTAAGGAATCCACCTCTCGTTTTACATTTTGTTCAATTTTTCTTTCTATTGTGTTTGACTTCCCTTATCTCTTGACTTCATGATAGCTTTCTGGTGTCAAAGGGTTTGCTTCTGTCCTCAGTATAACCTTTACAGTCTGTGTGTAGCTGATGCTTCATGATAGGTTTACTGTAGTCAGGATTCCTGTTTTGTCCTCAGTATAACTTCACAGTCTGTGTGTAGCTGATGACTTCATGATAGTTTACTGGTAGCCAGGATTCAGTCTTGTCCTCAGTAATAACCTTTCCAGTTTGTGTAGCTGATGACTTCATGATAGGTTTACTGGTAGTCAGGATTCCCTCTGTCCTCAGAATAACCCTTCAAACTGTGTGTAGCAGATGACATGATAGATATGAGGTTTTCTTCTGTCATGAGTACAGTCTTATTTGACATGTCAGTGTGTTGTTCAAGGTCAGTACAGTCTGGGTTGCAAAATTCCTGTGTTGTGGACTGAGTCACCAGTCTTCTCTGTTCAGTTCTTTATCATACCATGTAATCCTATTTAGTTTGAGAACAGCTCAATGTCTGATGTCAGCTGATGATTACTATGTGGCCAGTGCCAAGTGTTTTTTTTTTTTTTTTTTTATCTAAGTGGTCTATCTCTGGATCAGTTGTAGAAACTGGCAAGTTTTTCTTTTTAGGAATCATTTTGATTTGAAGCAATGGAGACTTAAACATTTCTGTTTCTTAGCTTCTCAATTTAAAATGCTGTTGAACTGTCAGATACTTGTTCTGCAAAATCATTTTTAATAAATTAAATGTTCAGTTGCTTTAAAAATAGTACTAGTTTTGCAGATTTTAGCAAATTTCTTGTAGTATAGTTTTTTTTCAAGTGTGACTTTTCACAGTGTGGTCAGCCATAGTACTGTTCAGTAACATGGCTCTCTCTCTCTCTCTCTCTCTCTCTCTCTCTCTCTCTCTCTCTCTCTCTCTCTCTCTCTCTCTCTCTCTCTCTCTCTCTCTCTCTCTCTCTCTCCAGTATGAACCAGAATTTCTCTCCAGCAGTCTGCAGGAAATTGGCACCAGCTGTTAGCTCCGTCATGGAGTTTTTAGCTTGCAAGAATCAGGTGGGGGGGTAAAAATTAAATAAATAAATGCACATTTAAAAGGAAAACCCCACATACACACAAAAACAGAGAAACACTCATGCATGCACCCACGCATGCACACACACATAGAGCAAGACATTCTGATAGGTATGTTGTTGAATGTTTTGAATTAATAGTGTTTTTTAAAAATTTTGAAAAATTCTATAAATATAATTTGTAAAGTAACAGTTTGAAATTTGAGGCTATGTCTTAGTAAGCCAGTGTCGGTGATGACAGTCTTCTGATGTTAGGAATTAAACAGTTGTTGAATGGACCTCCAGATGGACATTGGCAGAGTGTTATTAACTAGTGTTCAGGTTCAGAAGATGACTGAGTGAGGCTGTAAAAAGCCATCCAAATGGCCGTATTGGCTTATAGCTTTGGTTCTTTTTCTCCTTTTAATTAAATAGAGCTTTGATGTTGCTTTTCCTGAGGCATGCGTTGGTCTGTAGGATACACACACACACACACATACATACACACACACACACACATCATACACACACACACACACACACACACACACACTACATACACACACACACACACACACACCACACACACACACACACACACACACACAACACACACACACACACACACACATACACACACACCTACCTACTTAAGTACTGCTAAGATCTAGTACCATACTACAGCATTATTGTTTTAGTTCATGCCTACTCAATTTATTTTGTTACAGTTCTTCTATTTCATCATCAGCCACAGTTTTTCTAAGGAGGTTAGACTCTGCTCATTGGTAGTTGTGGTTAAGTACAGTTTCCTTGGACATCTTTTGATTTCTCTCTACCAGTTCTTTGTCACTTTGAACCTAAGACACATGGACTGTTAGCACATAAAACCTAGGTACTGACTGATGTAGCACTATAAAACCTAGGTACATGACTGTTAGCACATAAAACCTAGGTACATGACTGTAGCACATAAAAACCTAGGTACATGACTGTAGTACATAAAACCTAGGTACATGACTGTAGCACATAAAACCTAGGTACATGACTGTAACACATAAAACCTAGGTACATGACTGTAGTACATAAAACCTAGGTACATGACTGTAGTACATAAAACCTTAGGTATATTAACTCTAGGAGATAAAAACCTAGATACATGACTGTAGCACTTTGAACCTAGATACTTGACTGTAGCACTTTGAACCGAGATACATGACTGTATCTAGTTTGCCCAGATATACCACTGTAACACTTTAAAAGTAGATGTATGACAGAGTACCATTTCAGGTGTAGATACATTGTTACCATGATCATACAACACTTTGAACTTAGAAAATCATATGACTGCAGTATTTTAAATATAGACTGTGCATTTTAAATAGAGAAACATGCTCCCCCTCCACCACACACACACAAGTGAATAAATCTTGTGGGACTGGGAAGGCCAGAAACGGATCAGACTACATCCTTACTAAGTGTAGATTGTTGTGCTCATTTTCTCTGATGCCTTCCTGTCACTTCACAGTGCAGGGACTAGTCCTTTGTGCCAAGCTTTGCTCAGTATTTCCTTACAGGATTAGTTACTGGCTTTTCTCTAAGTCATTACTAGTCTTCTCCACACATTTTCCAGTTTTCTCTACAACATTAGATATGTCCCAATTTTCTCTAAGTTAGTACACCAATGCTAGTTTTCTGAAAGTCATTCCTTGTTTTCTGGGAAGTTTCCCAGAAAAATGTTTCCTACTGAAGGTTCCTCACAAATGCTACACTAAGCCTTGGAAAATGTGTACTGACTTTCTGAAAACTGGTAATGAGTAATTCACATTCCCAGTTTTCTGAAAGTCATTCCTCATTCCAGTTGCTTTTTTTAAAAAGTAGTTCCTCATTTCAGTTTCTCTAAGTCATTACTCATTCCCAGTTTTCTCTAATTCATTATTCATTCCAGTTTTCTCTAATTCATTATTCATTCCCAGTTTTCTCTAATTCATATTCATTCCAGTTTTCTCTAATTCATTATTCATTCTAGTTTTTGCAAAGTCATTCCTCATTCCCAGTTTCTCAAGTATTCCTCATTCCTAGTTTTCTCTAATTAATAATTAATTCCCAGTTTATTTTAATTCATAACTCATTCCTAGTTTTCTTAAAGTGATTGCCATTACCAATTTTCTCTATTTCATTACTAATTCCCAGTGTTCCCTAATTCATTGCACATTCCTAGTTTAAAAAAAAAATTATTACTCATTCCTAAATTTTTCTAATTTGTTGTTACTTTCAAGTTTTTTTTTTCTAAGCCATTACTCATTGCCAGTTTCCTTAAAGTTGGTACACATTCCCAGCTTTCTCTACATCATTACTCATTCCCAGTTTTCAGAAAGTCAGTCCACATTTTCCAAGATTTAGTGTTGGCTTACTGTAGCATTTGTGAGGAAGCTTCAGTAGATGCATATCATTTGATATTTCTTTCCTTTGGTTTCTGATCTGATTAGCTCTCTTCTGTATTATCTTCTTATTTTATCCAGAAATCTGTCTGAAGAGAATGTCCACACCTTGCTTTCAGTAGGCTATCCCTGTAAACTTACCAGCTTGCAACCTACCCCCCCCTGCCTTGTCCCTGACAAAAACATACACACACCCATCAACATACACCCCCCTCAACACACCCTTCACCACATAAAGATTTAAACATATAGGCATGCATATTATTGATTGCTTGTGTCAGGAAATAGGGATGCAGAAGGTATAAAGAGAGAGGGAGATAAGGATTACAAAACTTAATTTACTGCATGGTTATAGATTTTGTAGCCCTCAAAATGAAAAAGAGAAAAAAAAGGGGGGGGGGGGGGGGAGATAAATTGAACCCAACCAATAATTTTTTTTCCTTTGTTCAAGTTTAAAATTCATTTTCAAAATCCAGTGTTGAAGAGACACATTTGCCAGCTGTGAACGCCTTTGGTAAGCCACACTCCCTCACACCCAAAAGCAACTCGGGATTCATTTCTTTCAGGGTTATCAAATGGAGATTCATAAAACGGCCTTTCAAGGCATGAAAGTCCTTTTCAGAGGGCATATACACCCAACATATTTGTACTCTCCCATGCATGAACACATACACACTCACACACATGCATACATGCAGGCATGCACACATATCTACCCCTACACCCACACACCACCAACTACTCACCTCAGGATGAGGACAGCCCCCATAGTAGTGATATGGGTGGCTGAAAGTGCCCATCCCCTCCCCATATGCAATGGTCAGCAACGTCAAGCAAGAGCACTAAAAGAGGGCCAGTACCGCAAGCTATCAACACTAAGGCTCGAGAAAACCCCTGTCGTGTTCTTAAGAAAATGGCGCCTGGCCAGAGGTTATGGGGAAACTTTTGGGGTCATGTTTGTGCACATGCAAGCACAAACATGTACAAGCATGAGCACACACACCACATGAATATGCTCTACATGAAAACAACATGACAACACACACACACACACACACACACACACACACACACACACACACACACACACACACACACACACACACACACACACACACGTTAAGGGAGGTGGGGGGGATGGACTTGCGATGCCTTGAGGGGTGGGTTTGTGGTCCTGGTTTGATAATTCTGAGGGGGTGATCCTGTGGTGCTGGAGGGTCTTTGGAGGTGGGGTTTTATCACTGGGGTTGTTTATTTTGTCAACAATATGCTTTAAACATAGGGATGCATTTTTTTGTAGTTAAAATTGTATTTGCAGGAAAACATTGGATGAGACTTTTATTTCTCACCAAGAATATTCATGCATACTACAAAGAAGACTTATAAAAAGCCTGTATACATGTGCAGGATCTTGTGCACAAAGAATGGGAGGGGGAGTTTTAGTGAGCTAGATAAATATAGTCACGTGATTGCACATGTTTGCACACACACACACACACACACACACACACACACACACACACACACACACACACACACACACACACACACATGCCTACATGGGCCTCAACTGGCATACACTACCAGGTAGAAAAAAGTGTCTTTCTTGTCAGCTGCATGTCCTCTCTCTATACATGTGCAACTTCAGCCTGCTGTAGAAGATGTGTGCAGAACTGACGTGTACCTCATGACAGAGTCAGTCACCAGCAAGTTGGATTTTCTCCTTGTTGGCTTTGATTTCTCTTTGTTGGCTTTGATTTTCTCTTTGTTGGCCTCTTCAGTAAGCATTTCTCTTTCTTGTCAGAGTTTGAAAACATTCTTATACCTATTGATTCAACTGTCCTTCTCTTTTTTTCTGGTGACAACTTTCCCTAGTGACAACTATAATCATCTTTCAGTAAGAAGTTGGTAAGCTAAAGTGGTCTTCCTGATTTTCTTCAGCTGCTCCATTTTCTTTTTCCAGAAAAAAATATAGTCTCAGCCATGCCTGGCCTCCCCATCATTGCACAAGATTCCCCTGACAAAGCCAAACTGGACAGTGCTTTTAACTAATGTCATTTCCCTTCTTTCAGCTGAAGTCACCCACATTCTAAACATGTTGATAAATGGTATTTTTTGTGATATGATAAAATG
This sequence comes from Stramonita haemastoma, assembly GCA_030674155.1. Classification (NCBI taxonomy): domain Eukaryota; kingdom Metazoa; phylum Mollusca; class Gastropoda; order Neogastropoda; family Muricidae; genus Stramonita; species Stramonita haemastoma. The sequence goes on from CM060341.1 coordinate 3,923,205, forward strand.
GATGAACTCCCTCTGTTATTGAAATTGCCTTTTTTCAAGAAAATGCCTGTCATAAAAGTTAATTGAAAGATGAACACATTTGACTGTACAAGTGGAGAAAAAAAAGACAAACTCTGTTTGACACTGTGATATTAAAGATAATGCTGAATTTGGTCGTTACCCCCCCCCCCCCAAATCACAGCCATACTGCCTGACAGACTGGTTTGACTACCACAGTGGACATGAATTGTTCTTACCTGCTGTGACTGAATACAATTGCTAACTATTGTAACCCAAACCTGTACAGCATTCTACAACACTTTAGACCTAAAAACAGGACTGTGTAACTTTAAGGAAAATTATATTGTTTTCTTTAATCACATCTTTCATTGGGTTGATCTCTTTTTTTTCTGAAGACTTTGAAGAACACAATTATTCATTAGTCACTGATGAATAGAGTCTGTTTAGCCTTATGCTCTCTTTTTCTTTTGCCTTGTTTGAAAATTTTTTTTCTCGAAAGAGTGGAATGTAGAGATCAGATGTGAGTTATCAGACAGGTGTTGGTGGTGGGTGACCTCAGGGTCAGATGGTGCACACTGTGGCTTGGTATGGTCCTGTGTTCACGTCAGCATGGAGGACTTCACAGAAAGCTGGACAAGAAATTTAAACAAGCAGATGATAAAGTGTTCAGGAACATGAACACATTCAACAGCATACCAGTAGTTATAAATGTTCGAATATGAACACATTAACACATACAGTAGTAATAAAATGTCAGAAATATGAACACATTCAACAACATACTGGTGGAGATTTTTTTTCATTTGGAGGGAGGGTTGTTAGCACCTGATCATTTGGGGATAAAACTTGATGAAGACAGGTGGTAGGTGGTGAAATGTCTTGTAGACACAGCTGGGAGGTAAGGAAGGCAAGGAAACCAAGTCTCTGTGGCTTTTCAGAAATTGTCTTTATTTCATTTCTAGCTGTTAGTGTTTTACTGGGAAACTTCCTTTGGTTTAAATTTCATTCACTGTTGTATTCTGCCTCTTCTAGTGTTACAGGTGGTTAGCTCTTTGGAGTATTTTTAATGTTTATTGAGTTGGCTTAATGAGAATATTTACAGATTTCCCCCTCCTTTTGGTAGTAAACATGTTTCTTTGGCAAACTTTGTCACTGGAAAGGGAAAGGTTTACTGTTATTTCATTGTATGGGAGTGTTTTTGTTTGTGTTGTCCTGACTATTCTGCACATTAATTTCTTGTCTGCTCAAAAATCATATTTCCGTTTGTTTGCTTCATACCACAAACATCATCTCATCTTAGAAAGTTAGACCCAAGTTTAGGATGTTTTTGCTCTAGTTTCTGTCTAAGTTTTCTTCGTTGTGCTTTTTCCAGCAGTGTCTGTGACTGCCTGTACTCAGGTTAGTGTTCAGTGTTCAGTGTTCTGTGGCACTCCCCTTCTTTCACAGTTTTTCTCTCCTTTCTGTCTGCTATCCTGTCTACCCCCCACCCCCTTCCTGTCCTTTGTGTGTTGGTTGTGACATGTGGGAAAATAGGATATAGCTATAGAGTGGAGTGGATAAAGTGTTGTTGTATGTGTGTTGTGTGAGTAGTATTTAGCTGTACCAGTAGCAAATGCAGTAAACTTTTAATCATACAGAAGCGGTAGTTGTAGAATCATTAATAGTGTGTTACTCAGTGATATGCAATGATGTGTTAGAAAGAAAGAGAAGAGGGTGTCTGATCTGTGCTGGTGTGTGAGAGAGAGAGAGAGAGAGGATGGAGAGGTGAGAGAGAGAGAGAGAGAGAGTGGTGTGTGAAGTGTGTGTGTGTGTGTGTGTGTGTGTGTGTGGGGGTGAGAGAAGAGTAAGAGTGTGTGGAATGTGATGCTTGTACTGTGAGAGTGTCCATCCCTATGAAGGTCCTTCACAACATGCTGTGCCCTGTTTAAACAGCCAGTCATCTGTTGTGGCTGGTAGTTGCCAAAGGTGGTCATAGCTCGAGGAGTGGGGACAGACTCCCACTACTGAGAAAGTGCTCCTTTGTGTTTGTGTATCTCCAAAAATTCTTGACAACCAAAGTCCACCTCCTGTCCTTCCTGTGTAGCTTAGCCTGTACTAGGCCTGTACTAGGACTGTTTTCACTGATAGAGAACTGCTTAGCCTTGGAATGCTGGGGGAGGGTTTGGGGGGAGGGGAAGAACTCATTACCCTTGAATAAAGTTTTCAGGTGGGAGGAACTGGTTAGCCTGAAATGTAGTTTTCAGTTGTTAGGGTTTTTTGTTTTTTTTATTAGGGGGGGGGGGGGGTGTTGAGAAAGAACCACCCTGATGGACAACGTCCCTTGCCTTGCACCATGTCCAGTCATAGAAAAAGCTGTGGAGTCCACCCAGAAAGACAATGCAGAGTGGAGCCTGTAAAGTGAGGACAAAGTCTTCCTTCCTTCCCTCCCTCCTTCCTGCCTACCTTAATCTATATACCTTTCTTCTGCCTTCATTCTAAAAACATCATCAGCCAGCCTAGACTTTTCTGGACTGCCGTTCCAGACAAGATCTACAGCCACATGACTGGGTCTAGAAGGGACGAGCAGAAGGCAATGCTGATGATGGGCCCAGACAGAGGGAGCCTACAGCGACATGCTGGGTAGAGGGGCAGGGCAGCTAGGCATGGCTGATGGTATGGACGGACAGAGGGAGCCTACAGCCACATGCTGGGTAGAAGGGCAGGGAAACTCTGGCTGATGGTATGGAGCAGACAGAGGGAGCCAGTCAACCCTAGATGCACATAGTATTTAACACATAATGACACATGATAAAACACATAAATGTTATTTTTTAAAAACCCAGACAGTGTACATTAATACACATGATAACCTCCACATACTAGAACACAAGTGCATTTCTTAAAAGAACACACATTCTAAACACACACACACACACACACACACACACACACACACACACACACACACACACACACACACACACACACACACACACACACACACACATGCATTTCTTTAAAAAAAAGTTGTATTTTTTTAAACCCACAAGTGCATTTCTTAAAAGAACACAAGTGCATTTGTAAGAACACAAGTGCATTTCTTGGCAGATATGGTATAGCATTTATAAGGTGGTGCTTATGTGGTAACACTGTGGAAAATTGAGACCTGAAACTGTAAATAGCTCCCATTTTTATGTTATTTTAGTTGGCAATTTTGAAAGGAATGTAGAGGTAACACTGTGTAATCACAAGTCTGTTTTTAGGAGGTGACATGCAAGAGCTGGAGTATAGCCAATAATAGCAGCAGCTAGCATGAGTACACTCCTAGTTCTGCCCTTGTTTAAAGAGTATGACCAATAATAGCAGCAGCCAGCAAAAAAAAAAAAATTGCTACTTCTGCCCTTGTTCAAAGCAGGCAGCTGTCAGTGCAATCAATATCCTGGATAAATTCAGAATGGTCAGAGTGATGTCCAAGGATTTCTACACACCAGCTTTAAATGAAATATGTCTACAAGGATTTGTTTTTACTTTTGAATTTTTTTTTTTAATGTTTGATTTTAAAGTCACTTCAGCCAGAGTGGTATTGAAGTCTTCAGAAGTGAACTGCCATGACACATCAGACAGGAGTGGGTTTGAACTGCTGTGCACATTCAGCTTCTCCATACAAGTCAGACATGGATCCCTGACAGCACGTGGAGAAAGCAGATTCCAAGCCATGGACACAAAGTTTCACTGCAAGATACTGAACATAGATACACTGAGCTGTCACCAGTGGCCAAGTGTCACCAGATAGACTGTCACCAGTGGACAAGTGTCACCAGATAGACTGTCACCAGTGGACAAGTGTCACAGATAGACTGATCCAGTGTCCATGTGTCAGTATGTGACATACCCACGAAAAAACAGGAAACTGCCTGTATTTGTGACACACTGTCTCTTCCCCCATGTGGTGTGTGTTGTGTTGTGTTGTGTTGTGTTGTGTTGTGTTGTGTTGTGTTGTGTTGAGTTGTGTGTGTGTGTTGTGTGGTGGTGGTGGTGTGGTGGTGTGGTGGTGTGTGTATGTGTGTGTTTGTGTGTGGTGAGTGTGTGTGTGTGTGTGTGTGTGTGTGTGTGTGTGTGTGTGTGTGTGTGTGTGTGTGTGTGTGAAAACATTTCTTTGCACAGTGTAGTACACAAACATGTATTTTTTCATTATTTATTTCATTATTTTTCTGTTTATTTATTCTTTTATATTGAGGATAATGTAATATGCACTCAGGTTTTTTTTTAAAGATCCAGTCCCTGTGTGTATGCAGTTTTGTAATTGTCATATGTTCCAACCAGCACACAATGGCCTGCTCTTACAAAGAGTGGAACAGGATTTAACATGTGCTGAAGATGTTCTGCATGTGTTTGCACATGGCCTAGGTTTATAGTCTCAACTGACAAGTGTATCATGAAGCTGAAGAATTCTAAGGATGGGAATGGAGGGGGTATAATAATGCTTTAAATGTAGTTGTGGACATTGTGTACATACATGTTATTCTGTGAGTTGCAAGGTTGGTGTGTGGAGACAGCAGAGGTCAGGAAATGGGAGGAGACAGTCAGGACTTGGCAGAGGTAATTACCATGTGTGTGTGTATGCGCACGTGTGCACGCACTTGCATTGTGTGTGTGTGTGTGTGTGTGTGTGTGGGTGTGTGTGTGTGTGTGTGTGTGTGTGTGTGTGTGTGTGTGTGTAAATACACTTAATTGTACAAATAATATAGTAAACAAAATTATTCAAATTAGTGTGTGTGTGTGTTGGAAAGGGTGCTAGGGACATTGTTTAAAACATGACATCAGCAATGTTGTATGTGTGTGTTTGCAGAGCTGCTGTTTCAAAACACAAAATTGTGTGCAAGGTAATAGAAGGTAACTGAACTTGTTTCTCAGTGTGTGTGTATGTGTGTGTGTGTGTGTTGTGTCTGTGTGTCTGTGTGTTTGTGTGTGTGTGTGTGTGTGGAGAGAGAGAGAACTTTAACTATTTACTCACAAAAAGGCCATTAGCCCAACACATGAAGGGGGTTGCCCAACTGCTTAGTATTCTGGTGGAGAGAGAGAGAATTCTGTTTTATAAAGTTCCTTTTCATGACCAATTTTAGAGTACTTTAATTTTTCTGTTTGTTTGTCTCTGTATTCATTGTTACATGTTCACCTTATAAATGTTTTTGTTTTCCTTTTGTGTGTGTTCATTTTGTTTGTTTTTGGTGTCACAGGTTTGGTGAATCCCAAGACATCTGAAGACAATGGGAAGGGACAGTTGGGGATAGAATTGCTCTAGAAGAAATGAAATATGGCAAAACATTGATGAAATCATGCTTGCCAAGACAGAGTGGCTGAGGAGACTTGTGGCTTTGTCCACCCGACGAGGAGGATTAGTAGTAAGTAGTGTGTGTGTGTGTGTGTGTGTGTGTGTGTGTGTGTGTTGTGTGTGTGTGTGTGTGAGGAGTTAGATTAAACATATTTGTACAAATAGTATTGGGGGAAAAAAATTTCTGCCTGACTGGTGCATCAAGAAAATAAAAGACATCTAGACATGGGCTGCAAATGTTGTGGATATTATGTATTTACATGTTCTTTCTGTGAGTTGCAAGGCTGGTGTGTGGAGTCAGTGGAGGACAGGACTGGGAGGAAGACAGTCAGGACTTTAGCACAGGTAAATATTCTGGGTATGGGTGGGTGGATGTGAGGGGTGTTAGGGGGGGTTGGCATCACATTCTATTGATAATGGTTTCTGTTACAGTCCCAGGGTTTCCATACCAAAGAATCCAGGTGGCTGGAAGATTTTTTTTATTGGGTAAGTGCTCCATTGTGTGTGTGTGTTCTTTTTCATTCTTTAATCTTTAATTTTCAAGGTTTATAGAGTAAGTATTCACATATTTTTTATTCATCCAGCCTTTGCCCTAATTAGGGAATAGCAAAAAAAAGCCCACCATCACCAACAATTAAAGTTCAACCCATGATTTACACCAAAAAAAATTGTATACTTTTGTGTGTGACTGAGTAAGTGAAAATAGGGGTAGTTCTGTTTGACAAAGATCTTTTTGATAGACATTTCGAAAGCAATTGAGGTATTTCCAGTTTTGTGTGTTTCTTTTGTTTGTTTATTTTTGTGTGTGTTTTTTGTCTTTACTTTTTGTTTTTATTTTTTTGTGCTCATTTTTGCATGTTGAAAAAAAAATCTTTTTGTGTTCATCTTTGTTTGCACTTATTTTGTGTGCTCATTGTGTATGCTTTTGATGTCACAGGTTTGGTGAATCTCAAGACATATGAAGACAATGGGAAGGGACTGTTGGGGGCTGGAGTCTGCCTCTGAGGTGTGTATTAGATTACTCACACTTGTAAAAATAATTTTTAAAAAAACCCTTGATTTATTTACATGGATGCCAGGGGGAGGGGGGGGGGGAGAGAATGCTGTAGATGCATTTGTGGACATTGTGTACACACATGTTCTATCTCTGAGTTACCAGGTTGGTGTGTGGAGACAGTGGAGGAAAGGACTGGGAGGAAGACAGTCAGGACTCTGGCAGAGGTAAATATTCTTTTGTGTGTGTGTGTGTGAGTGAGTGAGTGAGTAAGTGAGTGAGTGAGCAAGCGAGTGAGTGAGTGAGTGAATGAAATGAGGAGGTAGTTCTGTTTTTATAGAGATCTTTTTAAGACACAATAGTTAAGTAGTTTATTTTGGGGGTTTCCATTTTTGTGTTTTTGTCTTGTTTGTTTATTTTTGTGAGTTTGTGTATGTATGTTTGCCAGTAGCAACAAAAATTGCTTTCCGTTTGTATTAATTTTGTGTGTGTGTATTAATATTTGTGTGTTCATTTTGTGTTTTTGATGTCACAGGTTTGAGGAATCTCAAGACATGTAAAGACAATGGGAAGGGACAGTTGGGACCAGAGTGTGCCTAAGAGGTGTGTGTTAGATTACTCCTACTTGAACAAATTATAATGTACAAATAACCCTGATCACACACACACACACTGTCTCTCTCTCTTTCTCTCTCTCTCTCTGTCTCTCTCCTCTCTCTCTCTGGGTGATGAGATAGCTTAGTGGTCAGAACATTGCGCTTGCAATTTGACGACCCAGTTCGATTCCAGTTTGAGGGGATTTTTTCCCCTGGAGTTCACATCAGTGCTGGATCCACTCTCCCCAAAAGTCTTTTCAATGAGACTATAAATCTAAAACCTCATGTGCAAACCCACGCAGAAATCTTGTGCACATGTTAAATAAATAGTGTCTATTTATATTCTGTTTTGTGCATTACAGAGTTGGTGTTCCCAGACAGCTGAGGACTGATGGTGCCATCTTTTTTAATTTGGTAAGTACTCAGTTTGTACATTTTGGGTGGGAGGGGGGTGGGTTGGATGGTGGGGTGGTGGGGGTGGGGTATAGATAGTATATATATTTATTCCTTTTTGTGAGTTACAGATTGGTGTACCCAAATGGCTGAGGACTGTGGTGCCATCTTTTTTCTTTGGCAAGTATTCAGTCTGTACATTTTGGGGATGGGGGAAGGGGTGGTGGGAGGGGGAGAGGAATCAGGGGTTGGTTATAAATAGTGTCTATATTATTCCTTTTTGTGAGTTACAGAGTTGGTGTTCCCAGACAGCTGAGGACTGATGGTGCCATGTTTTTTCTATGGTAAGTACTCAGTCTGTACATTTTGGGGGAGGGGGGGGTAGGGGGGTATATATAGTATTTACATCTATTCTTTTGTGAGTTACAGAGTTGGTGTACCCATACAGCTGAGGACTGATGGTGCCATGTTTTTTCTTTGGTAAGTACTCAGTCTGTACATTTTGGGGTGGGAGGGGGGGGGGGGGGTTGGATGGTGGGGTGGGGGGGGTATAGATGGTATTTATGTCTATTCCTTTTTGTGAATTACAGAGTCGGTGTACCCAAACGCTGAGGACTGATGGTGCCATCTTTTTTTTTCTGTGGTAAGTACTCAGTCTGTACATTTTGGAGAGGGGGTGAGGGCAGGGGTGGGGTATAGACAGTGCCTACACATATTTCTTTTTGTGAGTTACAGAGCTGGTGTTCCCAGAGACAGCTGAGGACTGATGGTGCCATCTTTTTTTCTGTGGTAAGTACTCAGTCTGTACATTTTGGGAGAGGGGGTGGGGCAGGGGTGGGTATAGACATGCCTACACATATTTCTTTTTGTGAGTTACAGAGCTGGTGTTCCCAGAGACAGCTGAGGACTGATGGCGCCATCTTTTTTTCAATGGTAAGTACTCAGTCTGTACATTTTGGGGTGGGAGGGGGGTTGGATGGTAGGGTGGTGGGGGAAGGGGGTGAGGGAGGGGGTTGGGGTATAGATAGTGTCTATATCTATTTCTTTTTTTTTGTGTTACAGAGTTGGTGTTCCCAGAGGCAGCTGAAGACTGATGGTGCCATCTTTTTTCTCTGGTAAGTACTCAGTCTACATTTTGGGATATTGGGGGGAGGGGGATAGGGAGAGGGGGAGGAGTATAGATAGTATCTTATGATCTATTCCTTTTTGGGAATTTCAGAGTTGGTGTTCCCAGATGACTGAGGACTGATGGTGCCATCTTTTTTTCAGTGGTAAGTACTCAGTCTGTACATTTGGGAATGGGGGGAGGGGGATAGTAGTGGGGGTGGGGGAATGCGGAGGGGTGGGGATGGATGGGACATAGGACTCAAGGGGGGGAGGGGGCTGGAGGTGTGTTTGGTGTGGGGGGTGGGTATAGATAGTATTTATGTATATTCCTTTTTGTGAGTTACAGAGTCGGTGTTCCCAGACGGCTGAGGACTGATGGTGCCATCTTTTTTCTGTGGTAAGTACTCAGTCTGTACATTTTGGGGTGGGATGGGGTGGGACGATAGAGGGGATGGGAGGTGAGGGGTGGGTAAGGAGGGGGGTAGGGAAGGGTGAGGAGGGAAAGTAGGGGTGTGGGAGGAGGAGTAGGGGTGGGGTTGTGGGGAGGAGTCGGGGTGGGGGTGAGGGGGGTGGGGTATAGATAGTTTCTATATCTGTTTCTTTTTGTGGGTTACAGAGTCGGTGTTCCCAGATAGCTGAGGACTGATGGCGCCATCTTTATTTCTGTGGCAAGTACTCTGTATGTACATTTTGGGGTGGAAGGGGGGTAGTAGTGGGGGGTGGGGATTGTGGAGGGGTGGGGAGTGATGGGACAGAGGGCTCAGGGGAGGGGGGTGGGTGGAGGTGTGTTTGGGTGGTCTGGGGGTGGTGGGGGGTGGGGTATAGATAGTATCTATATCTGTTCCTTTTTGTGCGTTACAGAGTTGGTGTTCCCAGACAGCTGAGGACTGATGGTGCCATCTTTTTTTCTGTGGTAAGTACTCAGTCTGTACATTTTGGGGTGGGAGGGGGTGCGAGGAGGGTGGGAGGTGGAGGGGAGGGTGGGTGAGGAGGGGGGTAGGGGTGGGGAAGGGTGAGGAGGGAAAGTAGGGGTGGGTTGTGGGGAGGAGGAGTTGGGGTGGGGGTGAGGGGGATGGGGTATGTATAGTATCTATATCTGTTCCTTTTTGTGCGTTACAGAGTCGGTGTTTCCCAGATAGCTGAGGACTGATGGTGCCATCTTTTTTTCTGTGGTAAGTACTCAGTCTGTACATTTTGGGGTGGGAGGGGTGGGGTTGGGTATAGATAGTTTCTATATCTATTCCTTTTTTGTGATTACAGATTTGGTGTTTCCAGACAGCTGAGGATTGATGTGCCATCTTTTTTTTCAGTGGTAAGTATTCAGTCTGTATATATACTTTTTTAGGGGGGGGGGGGTGTAGAGAGGTATCTAGATTCCAAATTAAAATGAAAACATTTCCAGTATCTCACAGAGAAATCCATGTGGTTTATAAGCCATACATAAAAAAGTAAATAAGAAAAGTATGGTATAGAAAAATACATAACTTGCTTACCACAGGTATGTGTTGACACTCAAATTTCATTGCAGTTGTCACAAGCACCCTGGTTACGGTTAGACATTCTTAATATTCCATACAGAAAGAAAGAGTATGTTCCAAATGCAATTTGTTGGATTCCATTTCACTTTGGTGTATATGACAATGAAAAACTTTGTGTGTGTGTGTGTGTCTCTCTCTCTCTCTCTCTCTCTCTCTCTCTCTCTCTCTCTCTCTCTCTCTCTCTCTCTCTCTCTCTCTCTTTTTCTCTCTCTCTCTCTCTCGCTCTCTCTCTCTCTCTCTCTCTCTCTTCTCTCTCTCTCTTCTCTCTCTCTCTCTCTCTCTCTCTCTCTCTCTCTGTTGTGTGTGTGTGTGTGTGTGTGTGTGTGTGTGTGTGTGTGTGTGTGTGTGTGTTACATCCCTGTAGTGAGGTAGCTGTTGCTTCTACATGTTCACTGCTGTGTGTTACAGGGCTGGTGCTGTTGTTTCTACATGTTCACTGCTGTGTGTTACAGGGCTGGTGCTGTTGTTTCTACCTGTTCACTGCTGTGTGTTACAGGGCTGGTGCTGTTGTTTCTACATGTTCACTGCTGTGTGTTACAGGGCTGGTGCTGTTGTTTCTACTGTTCACTGCTGTGTGTTACAGGGCTGGTGCTGTTGTTTCTACATGTTCACTGCTGTGTGTTACAGGGCTGGTGCTGTTGTTTCTACCTGTTCACTGCTGTGTGTTACAGGGCTGGTGCTGTTGTTTCTACATGTTCACTGCTGTGTGTTACAGGGCTGGTGCTGTTGTTTCTACCTGTTCACTGCTGTGTGTTACAGGGCTGGTGAACCAAGACCCTTCAGGATCGGGACAGAAGGCTGCCATCTCCATCACAAGTTAAGTGCGCTGTTTGTTTGTGTTTGTGTGTGTGTGTGTGTGTGTGTGTGTGTGTGTGTGTGTGTGTGTGTGTGTGTGTGTGTGTGTGTGTGTGTGTGTGCATGTGATTGTGTTGGTATTTACCTGTGACTGGAGGATGAAAGGTGAGGTTAGAGGCTGGCTATTTTCTTTCTACTAAGAGCATGTCACTAATCCACTGTTGTTCTCTTTTTGTTGGTCATGTTTTTACTAACCAACACAAACAGCCAGTGGGGGGGGGGGGGGGGGTGCTTTACTGAGAGTGGTGTTTGAGTATTGTGTTCATTTATCTAGATGTGCACAGGTGAGTGTAATGTTCATTTAGTCTTCAAATTAGTATCTAAGTGCAGAAACATGAGGAGAATCTGGACCTTTGCGTAGGTGTATATATATATATATATATGTGTGTGTGTGTGTGTGTGTGTGTGTGTGTGTGTGTGTGTGTGTGTGTGTGTGTTGTGTGAGAGAGAGAGAGAGAGAGAGAGAGAGAGAGAGAGTGGTGTGTGTGTGTGTGTGTGTGTGTGTGTGTGTGTGTGTGTGTGTGTGTGTGTGTGTGTGTGAGAGAGAGAGAGAGAGAGAGAGAGAGAGAGAGAGAGAGAGAGAGAGGAGAGGAGAGAAGAGAGAAGTGTGTGTGTGTTATGTATGTGTGGTGTCTTGTCAGTGACTAAAGTGTTTATTGTGTGTTCACAGGGTTGGTGCATGCAGGCTGTGCAGAGAGAGGAGACAGGACTTGCTGACTGGGGATCTACAGGGCAGGTGAGTGCTGTGCACACCACTGTCAGTCACAGCTGAATTCTCTGCATCAAATTTCAGTTGCTCTCATCAGGAAAAGCATGTCATCTCAAGAGCAGTACCACCCATTTAAAAAAGAAAATGTTGTCTTCATGTGTATGTGGAAGGAAGGTGGCAGGATGGTTAAGACATTAGCCTGCCAACATGTAAAATGTGAGGTTCTGGATTCATACCCAGCTTCGCCCTTTCTTCCCAGTTTGATGAAAAAATCGAACTGAATGTCAAAGTCATTCAGATGAGACTAAAACCCAAGGCCTGTGTGTGAATGCACACAGAACATCTTGTGCACATGTTAAACCCTGTTACGCTTCAGAAGAGCAGTCATCGTGTGCCTGTAGAGTGGATGACAAAATTAGAAAAAAAAAAAGCCAGCATGCACACAAGTGTGGTGTTTAGAATCATCCCTGAGAGAAAAAAATAAGGGTAGGTGCTGCACTTATGGCAACGCATCTCCCCGGAGAGCAGCCCAATTTCATGCAGAGAAATGTGCTGTGACATAAAGTGGTATAAAATAAAATAAAAAATAAAAATAAATATGGGATCTCACTTTGTTTAATCTGAAAGACGAGCAGCACCAGGTGTTTGTCATCCTTCTGTGCTGAAGCCACTGCATTTCTCAATAGCTGTTATCTATACTTATCTGAAAGACTAGCAGCACCAGGTGTTTGTCATCCTCTGTGCTGAAGCCATGCATTTCTCAATAGCTGTTATCTATACTTATCTGAAAGACTGGCAGCACCAGGTGTTTGTCACCCTTCTGTGCTGAAGCCCCTGCATTTCTCAATAGCTGTTATTTATACTTATCACTATTTGTGGTAGACACATTCCGACTGAGGAAAGTATCTGGGTTGTTTTTTTATGAACTCACTGACACTGACATGCATTTCAGGATCTTTTGATCAACTTATCTTGATGATATACATGAAGGGTTTGTGCATCTGCCTGTGCTGAAGCCCCTGCATTTCTCAATAGCTGTTATCTATACTTATCTGAAAGACTAGCAGCACCAGGTGTTTGTCATCTTCTGTGCTGAAGCCCCTGCATTTCTCAATAGCTGTTATCTATGCTTATCTGAAAGACTAGCAGCACCAGGTGTTTGTCATCCTCTGTGCTGAAGCCATGCATTTCTCAATAGCTGTTATTTATACTTATCTGAAAGACTAGCAGCACCAGGTGTTTGTCATCTTCTGTGCTGAAGCCCCTGCATTTCTCAATAGCTGTTATCTATACTTATCTGAAAGACTAGCAGCACCAGGTGTTTGTCATCCTCTGTGCTGAAGCCATGCATTTCTCAATAGCTGTTATCTATACTTATCTGAAAGACTAGCAGCACCAGGTGTTTGTCATCCTCTGTGCTGAAGCCCTGCATTTCTCAATAGCTGTTATCTATACTTATCTGAAAGACTAGCAGCACCAGGTGTTTGTCATCCTCTGTGCTGAAGCCATGCATTTCTCAATAGCTGTTATCTATACTTATCTGAAAGACTAGCAGCACCAGGTGTTTGTCATCCTCTGTGCTGAAGCCCTGCATTTCTCAATAGCTGTTATCTATATTTATCACTATTTGTGTGTAGACACATTCCGACTTGAGGAAAGTATGCTGGGTATGTTTATTTTTATGTAACTCACTGAACACTGACATGAATTTCAGGATCTTTGTGTGCAAACTTCATCATCTGTATGTGTATATACATGAAGGGAATTAAGGCACTGGCAGGTCTGCACTTGAAGTTGACCTGGGAAATTGTGTCCTTGGTATAAAAAAGTAAAATAATTAAAACAAATGATAATAAAAATAAAAATCTCTGGTGCTGCTCTTATGACAACATGCTGTCCAAGGGGAGAGCATCCCGAATTTCATGCAGAGAAATTTGCTTTGACTTTGAGCTGTATAAAATAAATTACAAGTCAGCATTAAAAATTATGAAAGAGTGAACCTTTCGCATCTTTGAAAAATCAAATAAATGTTAAAATGGCAGAATGACTTTTTCTAAAGTGATTTCAGCATGGAAACACACACACACACACACACACACACACACACACACACACACACAACACACACACACAACACACACACACACACACACTTACTTATTTTTTTGTTATCTTCCTTTTTGAAAGCTTAAAAAAATTACAAATGTTGAACAGTGCAGATTTGCTGGTTGATGAGAAAAAACAAAAAGCTGATGAATTCCTGTTCAGTGGAAAGAAACAAAGGGAAAAAAACAACAGCAAAGAAATGAAAAAAACAACAGCAAAGAAATGAAAAAAACAACAGCAAAGAAATGAAAAAAACACCAGCAAAGAAATGAAAAAAACAACAGCAAAGAAATGAAAAAAAACAGCAAAGAAATACAAAACACAGCAAAGAAATGAAAAAAACAACAGCAAAGAAATGACAAAAAAAGCAAAGAATGACAAAGCATAAGTACAAACAAAAACGGAAAAAACTTTTTTCTGTTGAAAAAGTGTGTTGTAAACAATGTGCAAAAATACCAACTCTCTGTGAAAGATAATGAAAATTGCAATGAAATTACTGAAATTAGTAGTAGGGGGGGAACAGGTACTGGGTTATATCCTGACTGTTGTGTCACTGTGTTATGTGCTGACTGATGTGTTATGTGCTGACTGATATGTCACTGATGTTATGTGTTATGTGGTGACTGACGTGTCACTGATGCTGTGTGTTATGTGGTGACTGATGTGTCACTAATGTTGCTGTGTGCAGATGGTGTCTGTCCATGATGGAAGGGGCGGTGGGCAGCACAAGTGTGAATCAAACCACAGCCACACATCTTGCAGGGTAGGAGATGAGACTGCTGAAATAAAAGAAAATGTTTTCACAACCACCCCCACCCCCCTCTCCTCCTGCCACTTCACACCTTCATTTCCAACACTGTGGACAGCTTTCTTTGTCAGCCTCTGTTCAGAGGGGGGTTCACACACACAGGCCTGACTTGCCTTTTGTTTTTGTGAGGGGTATGTGTGTGTGTGTGTGTGTGTGTGTGTGTGTGTGTGTGTGTGTGTGTGCTTGTGCAAGGTGCACTGTATGTGAGAGAGAGAGACCTCAGTAAAACTGCCCACCCCCTACCCATCCCCACCCCCACCCCCTTCTTCACTTCTTACTTTAGCTAGAACTCTCAGGCTCACCACAGGTGAGATTTGGCATAGTCCCCCCTTTTTCTGCACCATGAAGGTCGCTGTATTTTGACTTTGGGAGGCATGGCATCTAAAACACATGTATACTCTAGACGGATAATATTACTCAAATACGGTTGCTGTAAAACACTGACATGTAATCCACTCCAATAAAATGACTAAAATACTGTCATCTAAAAATAAAAACCTGTAATCCATAATGACAAACTGGCTAAAAGACATTAAAAATACTGACATGTAATCCACACAGATAAAATGGCCTAAAACACTGCGACTTAAAAACGGGAACATAAAATCCACACACAAAATGGCTAAAATAGGGCAACTTTAAGAAAAAAGCATGCAATCCACACACATCACAGCTGTCCTATCCCCCCCCCCACTTTCAGCTCCTCTCACCAGCGAATTAA
Organism: Stramonita haemastoma; assembly: GCA_030674155.1. NCBI lineage: Eukaryota > Metazoa > Mollusca > Gastropoda > Neogastropoda > Muricidae > Stramonita > Stramonita haemastoma. The sequence continues at coordinate 3,938,343 of CM060341.1, forward strand.
TGCAGCCCAGCTATGGCCAGCTGGTGCTATTTATAGCTGGAACGGTCAACACATGGACTAGGTAAAAGGAAAAAGTGCTCTAAATTTAATACTCTGGACTGAATGATGTTGGATTTATGCATTGTGAGATAAATAAAACAAAAAGCTAAAATACAGTCCTTTAAAAACGCTGGCGTGGAATCCACACTGATAGAATGGCTACAATACTGCCATCTAAAATACCAGCATGTAATCTATGCAGATAAAATTGCTAAAATACAGTCGTCTAAAAACACATAGTACAGACAAATAAAATGGTTAAATAGAATCCTCTAAAAACACATAGTGCAGACTAATAAAACAGCTAAAATACAGTCCCCTAAAAACGTAGTACAGTGTTATAAAACCTGAAATACTGTTCTCTAAAAAAACATAGTACTGACTAATAAAATGGTTAAAATGCAGTCTGCTAAAACACTGGCATGCAATTCACTGATAAAACAGCTAAACTTCCCTTCTCTAAAACTACTGGTAGGTAATCCAGTCGCATATAAAATGGCTACAATACTGCAATCTTAAAATAAATCTATACAGATAAAACTGCTAAAATACAGTCCTCTAAAAATACTGGCATGCAATCCATTGATAAAAGGGCTAAAATTCTGTTCTCTAAAAATACTGGCGCCTAATGGACACTTAGAACCTGACTAAACTACTGGCACCTTAAAATGCCAGCATGTGATCCACACAGATAAAATGGCTGAAATACAGTCCTATTAAAAACACATAATACAGACTTGTAAAATGGCTAAAATACAGTCCTCTTAAAAACACTATAGTACAGACTAATAAAACAGCTATAATGCAGTACTCCAGAAACCTATAGTACAGACTGTAAAACGCTATAATGCAGTACCCCAAAACACTGGCATGCAATCCACTGATGAAAGGTGCTACAATTGGGTTATCTAAAACTACTGGTGCATAATCCACACTGATAAAATGACTACAATACTGTGATCTTATAATACCAGCAAGCAATCTATACAGATAAAACTGCTAAAATACAGTCCTCTGAAAATACATGGTACAGACAAATAAAATGGTTAAAATACAATCCTCCAAAACGCATTGTAAAGACTTAATAAAAGGATAAAATACAGTACTTAAAACACAGTACAGACAAATAAATGGTTAAAATACAGTCCTCTAAAACACATGGTACTAACTAATAAAACATAAATACAGCCCTTTAAAAACACATAGTAAACTTCTAAAATGGCTAAAATACAGTCCTCTAAAAACACTGGCAAGCAATCCACACAAATAAAACGGATAAAATACAGTCCATAAATATGGTACAGACTAATAACATGGCTAAAATACAGCCCTTTAAAAAGAAATAGTACAACAAATAAAATGGCTAAAGTACAGTCCTCTAAAAACACTGGCATGTAATCCACTGATAAAATGGCTAAAATTCTGTTCTCTAAAAGTACTGGCCCATAATCCACACATACACAATAAATAAATTACTACTATCTTAAAATATACCAGCATGTAATCTATACAGTCTAAAATACTAAAATACAGGCTAAAATACAGTCCTCTAAAACGGTACAGACTAATAAAACTGCTAAAATGCAGTCCTCTAAAAACATTGGCATGCAATCCACTGATAAAATGGCTAAACTTCTGTTCTCTAAAAATATTGGCACTAATGCACACATATAAAATGGCTAAATTACTGCCACCTTAAAATACCAGCCTGTCATCTACAGTCCTATTAAAACACATAGTACAGACTTATAAAACAGCAAAAATACAGTCATCTAAAAAACACAGTGCAGATTAATCAAATGGCTAAAATGAAGTCCTCTAAAAACACATAGTACAGACAAATAAAATGGCTAAAATACATTCATCTGAAACACATAATACAGACTAATATGATGCCTAAAATACAGTCATCTTTTTAAAAAGAAAAAGCACAGTACATACTAATAAAATAACCAAATATGGTCCTCTTAAAAAGCACAGAGTACAGACTAATAAAATGGCTAGAATACAGTCCTCTTTAAAAAAAACAAACACACACACACACACATAGTACAGATGTATAAAATGACAAAAATACAGTCCTCTAAAAACACATAATACAGACAAAAAAGGCTAAAATACTGTCCTCTTAAAAAAACACAGTACACACTTAAAAAATGACTAAAATGCAGTCCTCCGAAAAGACTGGCATACATTTCACACAGATAAGACTACAAAAATACTGTCATCTTAAAAATACCAGCTTGTAATCCACACAGATAAAATGACTAAAATCCAGTTATCTAAAACAACAGTAAAAGTGAAGGTGTCCCATAACCTCATAGGCCTCAGCTTCTCTAGGGGCCAGCATATTTAGGGTGGTGCCCATCTCCTCTCTCTTGCTGCTTAACCTTTCCTGACTCTAAAGAGGGCAGATACCCATTTACAGCTGAGTGAACTGGGGGGGGGGGGGGGGGGGCTGTACTAGAGCCAAGGCAGGTAGTTACCCATTCAACTGGTAACCATGCTCCACACTGCTTAACTTGACTTAGGGAAAGCGAGTGCTCTGACCACTTAACTATCCCTCCCTAAAAACAACAGTACAGGCTAATAAAAACAGCTAAAATACAGTCATCTTAAAACATATAGTACAGACTAATAAAATGGCTAAAATACAGTCATCTTAAAACACTGGTGGATAATTAACACAGATAAACTGGTTAAAATAAAGTCGTCAAAAAACACACAGACATTTAAACTACGGGGTAAAATGGCAAAACCACAGCCATCTAAAAATGCGGACACATAATCCACACAAATAGAATGACTAAAATACAGTCTTCTAAAAACGCTGGCACATAATTGTAAAATGGATAAGATACAGTCATCTAAAAACACTGACATGTAATCCACACAGATAAAATGACTAATACAGTTCTCTTAATATATAATCCACATAATAATCGACACAAATAGAATTACTTGTACAGTGATATGAAAACAGACATGTAATCCACACAGAAAAAGTAGCTAAAATACAGCCATCTAAAACTATCAGCATGTAAACTGCATGGAGAAAAGAATGCCAATACAGTCATCTTAAAGCACCAACATTTAATCCTCACAAATAAAATTCCTTTGACATAGTCATCTAAAAACACAGACATGTAATCCACACAGCCAAAATGTTTAAAATACAGCTATCTAAAATAACCAGCATGTAAATGGCATGAATAAAATTGCTCCAATAGTCATCTTCAAACCCCAACATTTAACCCACATAATTAAAATCACTTAAATACAGTTATCTATCTAAAAACACAGACATGCAATCCACATATAACAACTGGAATACAGTCATCTAATAACAGAAATTGATTTACCCACACAATTAGAGTCACTAGATAACATCCATCTAAAAATACTGATGTGTAATCCACATAAATAAAACTACTTAAATATAGTTATATAAAAATACCAAGATTTAATCCACAAAGACAAACTGGGTAAATAAAGTCAACTAGAAACACAGACATGTAAAAACACAGACATGTAATCTACACAGATAAAAGGACTATGTGATCTACTCAAATAAAATGGTTTAAATACAGCCATCTGAAGATACCAACATATAAACTACACATAAAATGATTGGCTAAAACATATTTATTTAAAAGGACAGACATGTAATCCACACAAATAATTACTAAAACACACTCATCTTAAAACACAGATATACTTTAATCCAAACAGATAAAATGGCTAAAATACAGCCATCTAAACATACCAGCAGGTAAATCAGGCAAATGATACAGTCATCTTAAAGCACAAATGTGTAATCAATAATACTGTAAATAATTCTCTCTCTCTCTCTCTCTCTCTCTCTCTCTCTCTCTCTCTCTCTCTCTCTCTCTCTCTCTCTCTCTCTCTCTCTCTCTCTCTCTCTCTCTCTCTCTCTCATATATTACATTCATAATGGTTTAGAATAGTCTTTTTTTCTTCTTTTTTTGGATAAGATTTTCAGAATTTTCTGTCATCAGCTATGATGTGATAGAATCTCATTATGTAGTCTGGTGAGTACTGAATACGGAATCTTTGTTTTCCTACTCCTATTGTGATGGTCATGAATGATTGAGCATGCATTACTCTCTCTCTCTCTCTCTCTCTCTCTCTCTCTCTCTCTCTCTCTCTCTCTCTCTCTCTCTCTCTCTCTCTCTCTCTCTCTCTCTCTCTCTCTCTCTCTCTCTCTTCATATGATTTGCTTCACCAAAATCAGAGTGGATTCAGAAAGAACCACTCCTGCCATACTCTACTTACAAATATTATTGAACAATGGCATGAAAGTATCAATAACAATATGCTATCAGGAGCTGTTTTTGTAGACTTTACTAAGGCATTTGACACAATTGATCATGATCTTCTCTTAAAAATACTAGATGTGTATGGCTTATGTCCCGAATCAGTTAAACTTGTATGGTCCTTTTTGTGTAATAGACAACAAGCAGTATATCAAGATTGTATTACCTCCCCTTTTATGCCAAATAATCATGAAATTCCACAGGGATCATTTTTAGGTCCCATTTTATTTTCATTTTATGTAAACAATCTTCCACTGAATATCTGCACTACGTGTGAACTATTTTGCTGGTAAGGATTCAAGTTCGCTTTGTTTTGAAATGCAAAAAGACATTGATAAACTTATCCTTTGGTCTAAACTTAATCATATGGCTCTCCATCCTGAAAAGTCCAAATTTATGTTAGTTACGACAAGGGAAAAGTGACAAAACATTAGATTGAAGTTACCAGATCTTAAAGTTTGCAATAAGCACTTAGAAGAAGTAGATTCTCACAAATTGTTTGGCTTAAATATTGATAACAATTTATCTTGGTCTATTCATCTTTCAAATTTGTCTAAAAAGTTAGCCCAGAAAATCTTTCAGCTAAACAGAATAAAACATTTGCTTGATCAACATACCCGCAAGCTTTTCTTTCATGCTTATATACAGCCCGACATAGATTATGCTTCCACATGCTGGGATTTAGCCAGTAAAAAATGCTTAAAACGATTAGAAAGTTTGTATAGACGTTCCTTACAAATAGTATTTCTTAAACCGGCACCATTGGAAGTAAAAGATTACAAGGAACTTAATATTCTTCCCCTCCATCTAAGATGTCGTTTGAACAAAGGTGTATTCATGTACAGAATTATGAATAATCTTGCTCCATCCTATCTGAAACAAAAATTATTGTTAATAATGTTCGAGGTAAAAGTACACTGTTTATCCTACGTCCAAGAACTGATCTCTTTATGTCATCTTTGATTTATTCAGGAGGTAAAATATGGAATGAAATTCCTGTTCATTTAAAACAAAAACTTAGTGTTTCATCTTTTAAAACATCTTTTCAGAGATATTTGTTTCAGGTGGTCTGACATGACTATGCATTTGGCCTTGTCGTATAGTACTATTACTGACAGGAAAGGATGATCCAGAAGACATGGAGAGACTGGCGACAGATGAGCTGTGAAGAACTTAGTGAATAGACCAGGGACATGAAAGAGGATGTATCAACGTATTGCTTCCTACTCCTTAGAGCATTTGTGACTTCACTGAAAAAAAACAAACTGTTATACATTTTTGAACATTGTAATATTGATTGTGAACATACAGTGTGCGCGAGTGTGCTACATATTTACTTGTAATGGTGTTTGAGAGTGTTTTGTCTTTTTGCATATTTTTCAAGTTCTCATTGATAATAAGAGGAGCGTATGCATGTTTGTTTGTGTTTGTGTGTGTGTGTAAGTGTGTGTGTGTGTGAGCGCATGGGTGTATGTGTGTGCGTGCGTAGGTGCATGTGTATATGTATATGTGTGTGTATGCTTTTTGCTCAATTTCGTTTGATATGGATGATAATTTTGTCCTTGGGAAATCTTGTAAAGAAGGGATGAATGGGCGGGCAAGGCAGAGACTCAGTGAGGGAAGGTGGGGAACATAGAAGGAAAGAGTTTGAGTGTGTTTGGATTTTTCTTACATTCAATTGCTCGTGTCATCCTTGCATTGTCTAGATTTTTGTTGCTATTTTGCTTGCTTTGTTTTTGGTTGTCCTCTATAAGTATTTTGGTAGGGAAGTGGGAAGGAGAAGGGGGGGGGGGGGGTGAATAGGGCATAGTACAAAAAAAACAAAACCCCAACCCCAACCCAGCACTTTGTGATTATTTATTCCCTACTCAATATTGCAGTTGTATATTCCCTTTTGTCTTGGTCTTGTCTGTCTGTCTGTTTGTCTAACCCCCCCCCCTCTCTCTCTGTTTCTGTCTCTCTGTCTCTCTGTCTGTCTGCCTGTCTCTCCCCCTCTGACTCTCTCTCTATTTTGTCTCTCTGAATTTCATCTGATTGTTATTAGAGTATTTCATTATGATGCTCATTTTGCTTATTCATTTGAATGTATTTGAAAGTGTTGATCATTATTGTTTGCATATGCTGCTTACTTGGGTTTTTGTGCATGTGTATGTGCATGTGCATGTGCATGTGCATGTGCATGTGTGATGTGTGTGGTGTGTGTGTGTGTGTGTGTGTGTGTGTGTGTGTGTGTGTGTGTGTGGTTTTCCTTTCATTTCCTTTTTTTCCGATTTTTCTTCTTTTTTCTGAGAGTATGGTGTAAAAAAGCTTTGTGCTTATCCATTTACTCTCAATAAACATTTCAAGTTCGAGTTCGAGTTCGAGTTCGAGTTCGAGTTCGACTTCGAGTTTTCTCTCTCTCTCTCTCTCTCTCTCTCTCTCTCTCTCTCTCTCTCTCTCTCTCTCTCTCTCTCTCTCTCTCTCTCGTCTTCTCTCTCTGTCTGTCTGTTTCTGTCTGTCTGTCTGTCTGTCTGTCTGTCTGTCTGTCTGTCTGTCTTCTGTCTGTCTGTCTGTCTGTCTGTCTGTCTCTCTGTCTGTCTGTCTTCTCTCTCTCTCTCTCTCTCTCTCTCTCTCTCTCTCTCTCTCTCTCTCTCTCTCTCTCTCTCTCTCTCTCTCTCTCAACAAAGAGCCACGAAGAGCTAAGAAAGCTAAGTTGTCGGAAGGAAAGCTGGTAAGTGTACGGGACGAAAAACAAGCATTGGGCACAGGAATAATGACACTATACAGCAATATAATGCGCCAGGGCAAACTGCAGGGTCCCCTCCACATGTGCGCACACAAACCAACACACTGACAAACACCAGCGCGCACGCCCGTGCGCGCAAGCATACCCACCCCCCACCCGAAAAAGGTGCCGTTTTGAGCACAGATAGCAGCCCAAGAACCGTTTTCAGCCCGTGGCACCCGACTTTTGCACGGTAAAAGACCCCACGGCACCAGGACAATATCGCACTGTATGCAGACACTCTCTGCCACAATCTTCCATAGATGTGGCGCCGGATTTGAGGCGACACGAGAGCCGCCAAGAGCTAAGAAAGCTAGTTTGTCGGAAAGAAAACTGCTAAGTGTACGGGACGAAAAACAAGCATTGGGCACAAGAATAATGATACTATACCGCAAGATGATTGCACCAGGGCAAACTGCAGGGTCCCCTCCACATGCACGAACACAAACCAACACACTGACAAACACCAGCCCGCGCGCACACGCGCGCAAGCATACCAACCCCCCACCCGAGTAAGAGTTGCAGTTATTGAGTCACTTGATGCATCCCAACCGTTTTTCAGCCTCTCGTTCGCACCCCCGACTTTCTCATCGGAAAAACCTCCTCGCCCATGCGACTGTTTCTGTACTGTATTGCAGCCTCTTCTTCGCCATTCTTTGCTGTTGTTGTTGCGCGCGGTTGTGTTGTGCGCGTCCATCGAGATCCTGCCAAACTCTAATAAGCTGTTTGTCTGAAGGACAGCTGCTTAATGTTACGTCAACAAACAAGCATTGGGCAAGGAATAATTGTCAATACGAATTAATGAGGGCACGGAAAATGCAGGCCCTCCACATGCGGCACAGAATAAACTGACAAACACAGCGCATGCGCTCGATGCGCGCAAGCATACCTCCCACACCCGAAAAAGGTGCCGTTTTGAGCACAGATAGCAGCCCAAGAGCCGTTTTCAGCCCCGTGCACCCCGACTTTTGCAGGTAAAAGACCCCACGGCACCAGGACAGTATATCGTACTGTATGCAGACCTCTCTTCCACCATCTTGCATAGGTGTGGCGCACGGATTTGTGGCGACACGAGAGCAGCCAAGAGCTAAGAAAGCTAGTTTGTCGGAAGGAAACGCTGCTAAGTGTACGGGACGAAAAACAAGCATTGGGCACAGGAATAATGACACTATACAGCAATATGAGGCACCAGGGCTAAATGAGGGTTCCCTCCACATTGCGCGCACAAAAACAACACACTGACAAACACCAGCGCGCGCTGCGCGTGCGGCAAGCATACCCACCCCCCCCCGAAAAAGGTGCCGTTTTGAGCACAGATAGCAGCCCAAGAGCCATTTTCAGCCCCGTGGCACCCCGACTTTTGCACGGTAAAAGACCCCACGGCACCAGGACGTAATCGTACTGTATGCAGACACTCTCTCCACCATCTTGCTAGGTGTGGCGCCGGATTTGTGGCGACACGAGAGCAGCCAAGAGGTAAGAAAGCTAGTTTGTCGGAAGGAAAGCTGCTAAGTGAGGGACGAAAAACAAGCATTGGGCACAAGAATAATGACACTATACAGCAATATGAGGCACCAGGGCAAAGTGGAGGGTCCCCTCCACATGCGCGCACACAAACCAACACACTGACAAACACCAGCGCGCGCGCGTGCGTGCAAGCATACCCACCCCCACCCGAAACAGGTGCCGTTTTGAGCACAGATAGCAGCCCAAGAGCCGTTTTCAGCCCCGTGGCACCCCGACTTTTGCACGGTAAAAGACACCACGGCACCAGGACGTAATCGTACTGTATGCAGACCCTCTCTCCCACCATCTTGCATAGTGTGGCGCACAATTTGTGGCGACACGAGAGCAACCAAGAAGTAAGAAAGCTAGTTTGTTGGAAGGAAAGCTGCTAAGTGTACGGGACGAAAAACAAGCATTGGGCACAGAATAATGACACTATACAGCAATATGATGCACCATGGCAAATGCAGGGTCCCCTCCACATGCGCGCACACAAACCAACACACTGACAAACACCGCGCGCGCGCGCGTGCGCTGCAAGCATACCCACCCCCCACCCGAAAAAGGTGCCGTTTTCAGCCAGATAGCAGCCCAGAGCCGTTTTCAGCCCGTGGCACCCCGACTTTGCACGGTAAAAGACCCCACGGCACCAGGACGTAATCGTACTGTATGCAGACACTCTCTTCCACCATCTTGCGTAGGTGTGGCGCCGGATTTGTGGCGACACGAGAGCAGCAAGAGCTAAGAAAGCTAGTTTGTCGGAAGGAAAGCTGCTAAGTGTACGGGACGAAAAAGAAGCATTGGGACAAGAATAATGACACTATACAGCAATATGAGGCACCAGGCAAAGTGGAGGGTCCCTCCACATGCGTGCACACAACCAAACACACTGACAAACACCAGCGCGCGCGCGCATGCGCACAAGCATACCCACCCCCCACCGAAAAAGGTGCCGTTTTGAGCACAGATAGCAGCCCAAGAGCCGTTTTCAGCCCCGTGGCACCCCGACTTTGCACGGTAAAAGACCCCACGGCACCAGGACGTACCCGTACTGTATACAGACACTCTCTTCCACCATCTTGCATAGGTGTGGCGCCGGATTTGTGGCTACACGAGAACCGCCAAGAGGTAAGGAAGCTTTTTTGTCGGATGGAAAGCTGGTAAGTGTACTGGACGAAAAACAAGCATTGGACACAAGAATAATGACACTGGAGACAGGTTCGTTGGTTGTTAGCAATGAATAGGGGAGGGGGTAGATGGGGAAGAAAGGGGAAGATTGTAGGATGACTTCAGGCACTCCACATCTCAAACCGTATTGATGGAGGCCGCGCGGGGGTGTTATGGTAACACGTTTTATTGTTTCATTTACCACAACAAAACAACACACACCTGAAACAAATCCAAATTTCAGGTTGCTATTCACATTTAAAACACACACCTGAAACAAATATAAAATTCAGGTAACTATCCACATTTACAACCACACCTGAAACAAATACGAAATCCATGTAACTAC
>CM060341.1:3953504-3966004 GCA_030674155.1 Stramonita haemastoma
TCTATCGATCGATCTATCTCTATGTATGTATGTATGTATGTATGTATGTTATGTATGTATGTATGTATGTATGTATGTATGTATGTTATGTATGTATGTATGTATGTATGTATGTATGTATGTATGTATGTATTTGTGTGTATGTATGCCTGCATGGACAATCATCAAATCAGTGACCTGACATAGAGTAGACAAGGACGACTGCTACCATCTCAAAAGAGAAGACAAGTCATCATTCTAAGACTCCGCACTGGGCACAACAGACTCAATCACCACGTATCCCTAAAGCCCAAACTCACCCCTTCCCCCCTGTGTGCCTGTGGTAAAGAAAACCAGACAGGCGAGCACATCCTTCAGAGGTGTACGCTATTCAGCGACCTGAGGAAGAAAGTGTGGCCCACGAGAGATAAATAACCCTACAGACCAAGCTGTGCGGCCCACGAGAGGAGCTGGAAAGGACGTACATGACATCATTTTCCCCAGACACATCTGACGGTGTAAAGCGAACGAGAGAGGAAGAAGAAAAGAAGAAGAAGAAGAAGAAGAAGAAGAAGAAGAAGAAGAAGAAGAAGAAGAAGAAGAAGAAGAAGAAGAAGAAGAAGGAGGAGGAGGAGGAGAGGAGGAGGAGGAGGAGGAGGAGGAGGAGGAGGAGCAGAAGGAGCAGAAGAAGAAGAAGAAGAATTGCGAAGAATAAGAATTGCGAAGAAGAAGAAGAATTGCGAAGAAGAAGAATTGCGGAAGAAGAATGAATATTGCGAAGAGAATTGCGAAGAAGAAGAATTGCGAAGAAGAAGAATTGCGAAGAAGAAGAATTGCGAAGAAGAAGAAGGAAGAAGAAGAAGAAGAAGAAGAAGAAGAAGAAGAAGAAGAAGAAGAAGAAGAGAAGAAGAGAAGAAGAGAAGAAGAAGAAGAAGTAGTTCATTCTCTATTTCTTGCCTTCCCTAACCGGTTGAATGCATAGTGCCAGGTCTTCTCCTGTGCTTGTCACTCTGCAGGAGGTCTGCCCACTGACCTCAGCCAACACATCCCAACTTCAGAGCAGCTCAGTTTCTGTACAGGACGCAGCTTGGTATGTTTGTGCTTTCTTAACCTACTGAATGCTGACATGAATTACGGCATCTTTTGATGTACATATCTGATCTTCTGCATGAGTATACACACGAAGGGAATTAAGACACTGGCAGGTCTGCATTTGAAGCTGACCTGGGAGATCGTAAAGAAATCTGCACCCTGAATTCACCCAGGGGTGGCTGCCCAGATTCAAAGCCCCGACATCACGGATCCATATGACGGACGTCAGATAGTCTTAACCACTTGGCTAAAGCAACTTTATTTCTTTTTCAAACAAGTAAAAATCTAGGGTTGTTCATTAAAAAAAAGATAGTTGAATTGTTAATTTGCATTTTTGAATACTTTCAATAGGTTGTTTGATTTTGTTTTCATCTGCTTGATTTTTTTTTGCTGCCTCGTCTTCTGTGACGTCCCCATCCTGTTGCTCCCACAACGCTCATTTCAATCTCACCGCCACAGCCATGCCCAGATTCGTTGTGTCTCACCCCCGGGGTCGGGAATCCACAGGGAGCCCATCAATATTAGGCCGCCGCGGGGCCACCAGCCAGAGGGGCCCTGCACTTCTGCTGGGTCACTTTGGTGGTGTTCAGTGGTGCATGTTCTGAGCTAACATACGCAGGACACCACCTACTAAGCCCCCTACTAACGACAGTATTAGCTCAGTCGCGGAGCCAGACTGAGTGAGCCACCCACCCGAGGTGGCGACCACCACAACGTCCCTCCAACGACCGCCTCCCCGCGAACCTCCAACCCGAAAGGCTTTGACACAAACTCACCACAGGCACAGAAGCGTATGGAGAAACCAAAGCTGAGGTCACCATGAGACCAGAGCAACGGGGCCACCGAATCAGAGGCAATTTTTTATTATTGCATGATGATCAATGATGAGGATGATGATGTAATGATGCTGCTGTGGAAGTGCATCCGCTTTGAGACTACTTGACAGGGTTGTACTCTACGCTTACTGTCATAATATATCCCGGCGTCAACCGGACCCGAGAGATACAGACACCTGCAGTGTTGGTCAGGTAATTTGAGCAACACTCTCAAATTCGCATCCGTAAAGTGGATGAAGCTCGACTGTGTGGTCCCAGTCTCCCCACTGAGCCCACAGCACACTCACTCTGGGTAGGAGCCGGCCGGAACCCGAAAAATCCCTATGACTTATGGGATTCGAACCCGCGACCTTCCAGTCCGGAATCCAAGGCGCTAATCACTGCGCCATGGCGGCTGGTGCTGGATTTTTTCGTCCCTAGCTCCATGACAGCCCTGGATCATCCCCCACACATCAGGTGTGTTGGCATCTCGATAGCCAGGACAGGAGTTCATATCTGGCCGGGCATTATACAGCAACCCCCTCCCCACAACACACACACACACACACACACACACACACACACACACACACACACACACACACACACACACACACACACACACACACCACACATACAGGCTGTGGCTGATACGTCTGAAGAAGACCGGGAGAGGGTGGGTGGGGGTGTAGTCACTTCTCTCCCTTTTCGCAATGGACAAGGGCTTTGATACCTGCTGAGACCAGGTGTGCTGCATTACGTCTTCACACCCATTGTTACCACCACTCGACCAACAGCATCATCTCTGCCACCATACCGTCATCTTTGCTATCATTCTTATTGTCAATGTCTGCTGTTATCATCATCATCATCATCATCATCATCATCATCATCATCATCATCAGCAGCAGCAGCAGCAGCAGCAGCAGCAGCAGCAGCAGCAGCAGCAGCAGCAGCAGCAGCAGCAGCAGCAGCAGCAGCAGCATCATATTATCATTATTGCTGCAAATCGATATGCTTGATCAGCACAATATGCAGTTTGGTTCAAGTCAGTTATGAGAGCTCAGCCACTCGCTGTTTATGTGTTCATTTTGTTCATTGTGCACTGTTCACAGTGACCTCTACCGTTTTTTTCTGCCTGTCCACAGATGTCTTCAACTCCTGCAAGAACAGCACATCCCGTTCCCTGAATTCCCTGAACAGCACACACATCCCGTTCCCTGAATTCCCTGAACACACACACACCCGTTCCCTGAATTCCCTGAACACCACACACATCCCGTTCCCTGAATTCCCTGAACACACACACACCACCCGTTCCCTGAATTCCCTGAACACCACAGAGCGTTGTCCCGGGAAAAGAAGTCCTCCTCACTGCATGCTGCTGTCCTCCAGAAGACAACCATGCTGCTCACAAACACCACCCCGACTGGGGACCACACGTCACCCATGCAGACCCCTGACCCTCACCTTGGCAACAGGTCGTCCATTCCAGAGGGGTGTGCCGTGGTCATCTTCAGCCAGCTGGAGTTCCTCCCCTGGAACAATTCCCAGACCCTCGTCAACGAGGACACGGAAGTCTTTGTGCGCAAGATCCGCTTCTGCGTGCTGCAGGTTCTCTTCTTCATCGGGGCGCCGGCCAACCTGCTGAACATGGCGGTGTTTTACCGGCAGAGCCTCCGAGACCGCGTCAACCTGCTGCTGTTCTCCCTGTCCCTGGCAGACGAGCTCTTCCTGGCGGCGTCCATGCTGAACTACGGCGAGGAATATCACCTGGACGCCAGCAGGGAAACCAAGTTCGGGCCTCTAATCACCTTCATCGTCAACAGCCACCTCATCGCTCTCCGCTCCTTCTCCTTCGTCTCCTTCTTCCTCTCCTGCATCATCGCCTGTGAGAGGTGCTACTGTGTGCTCAGGCCTCTCAACTACCAGAACCTGTTGCGCACCAGAACCTATGGCCGTCATCATCGTGTCTGTCTACATCATCGTCCTAGGTCTGGACGCCATTGTGGTTCTCAGATACACCTTTCTGTGTCTGTATGACCCAGAAACAGACACACTGTCACACACCTAGGTCTGGGGGAGCTGTACTTACGTCACAAAGTGCTCATCGACAACGTCAGCACCATTTTCTTTGGGGCAGGACTTATGGTAGGAATGGTGACAGTGCTGATTCCAGCCACAGTCATCACCACTGTCAAACTGAGACAGGTCGTTGCCTGGCGCTCACACACGTCATCGGTGACGTCAGCAAAGGAAGTGATGTTGACGAAAATGCTGATCGGCACATCCGTTTTACTGATTGTTTGCGTCACACCGGCTTGTCTTCAGCGTATTACGCGCATCTTTTTACCGGAAATGAACACTGGAGAACGAAATCAGAACCTGTACATGATGAGTTTGTGGATTTCGGAGTCGTTCCTGTACATCAACTCCAGCTTCAACATCTGCATCTACTACGCCATGGGCTCTCGCTACAGGGAAACCCTCTGGGGGCTGTTCAGGAGAAAGGCAGCTCCGAAATAAATCATTTTTAAAAAGGAATCAGAAATAACTTACAGCAACAGCTGTGCATCCTGTGAAATGAATATGTGCACCAGTTAAAAAGACAAAGAAAATTTGTCTTCTAATAATAGTATGAATGAAATGTTACATTTTTCTGAGTGTTGTGTATGGAGCTAAAATATGGACATTTCTAGAAAGAAACACAGAGACAGATAGAAGCTTGTAAAATGTACATTTATAAAAGAAAAGGTAAAGTAAAAATGAGTTAAAAAGATAAAATGCCAAAGAAAGAAGTCATTATTCTACAGAAATGCAAAAACAACCTATTAAACAACATTCAAATGTTAAAAACCGTCTTTTTTACATTATAAACAGACATGCCTGTCTACCCAAACCAGTGCTGACACACAGGGAGAGAGGAAGGAAGGAAAGAGAGGCAGACAGAGGAAGACTCAGACATCCATGGTCAGACAGAGGATGTCAGAGACTGGACAGACAGGCAGCAGGTGATAGCTGAGTGCATGGGGCTGGCTCCAGACAGACTGACCTGCAGATCTGTATATGGCACCTCAACCCGTCTTGTAACGGCACCTAATCCATCCATCCACTGATAGGAAAAAGTTTTGTCCAAAATCGACAGAAAAGAAGAAATAATACACAAGATACACAGTTGCAGATGATTGTGGACTAGGACTGCAATCAGTGATTGTCTGTTGTGAGAGGATTGCCGAGTTGAGGACTGTGTGCGTGAAGGACAATCCTTGCCTCCCTCAGTCCCTGTTCATCCATATCTTGCTTTCTGCTCTGTCAATCCCTGCTTTCTGCTCTGTCAATCCCTGCTTTCTGCTCTGTCAATCCCTGCTTTCTGCTCTGTCAATCCTTGCTTTCTGCTCTGTCAAATCCTTTGCTTTGCGCTTTCCAATCCTGCTTTCTGCTCTGTCAATCCTGCTTCGCTGTGTCAATCCTTGCTTTCTGCTCTGTCAATCCTTGCTTTCTGCTCTGTCAATCCTTCTGCTTTCTGCTCTGTCAATCCCTGCTTTCTGCTCTGTCAATCCCTTGCTTTCTGCTCTGTCAATCCTTGCTTTCTGCTCTGTCAATCCTGCTTTCTGCTGTGTCAATCCCTGCTTTCTGCTCTGTCAATCCTTGCTTTCTGCTCTGTCAATCCTTGCTTTCTGCTCTGTCAATCCCTGCTTTCTGCTGTGTCAATCCCTGCTTTCTGCTCTGTCAATCCTTGCTTTCTGCTCTGTCAACCCTGCTTTCTGCTCTGTCAACCCTTGCTTTCTGCACTGTCAATCCTTCCTTTCTGCTCTGTCAATCCTTTCTACCCTCAGTGCCTGTTCATCCACATCTTGCTTTCTGCTGTCAATCCTTGCAGTGTGGAATATTTCAGGCAGTGGGGATGGGATACGGGCTGGAGGCGTCTGTTCGCAGTTTAAAGATAGCAACTTGGCACAGAGAGAAGAATGGAGGGAATGGCTGTCTTCAGGGGTGCCCTCACGGTCGTCAGACTAAGAGATGGATAGATAGATAGATAGATCGATCGATCGATCGATAGATAGATAGTAACTTGGAAAACCTTTATCTAGCGAAAGAACGCCATCGTTTTTTTCTTTTTTTTTTTCTGGCCTGACGCTGCAGGACTGTGCGTTGACTGACTGCTCCATGTTGCTGCATTACCTTGGACAGGCAGTCCGTCCGTCGTGTTGCTGCACCTCATGCCACGATGGGACGGTATCCATTGCATTACCACTGCTGTTCTCTGGCTGAGGAGGCTTATATAAAAGAATAAATAAATAAATAAATAAATAAATAAATAAATAAATAAATAAAAGAATAAATAAATAAATAAATAAATAGGTCTTTAAAAAAAATCAATCCAAGAGAGTGGGCATACTATAAGCAAATGCCGAAAATTTTTGTATCATTATGGAATTATTTTTTCAACCAAAAATGGAAATGCACAGACAAATAAAAAAAAAAAAAAAAGAAAAATGGAGAAGAAAGGAGGCTTTGCGTTTGTCTGACAACGCATAGGATCTGCTCTCCCCCCTGCCCCCTCTCCTCCCCCCTGGCACCTGGAGACTGCAGGACAGACTTGCATTCAGTCAGGAGCACTCGTGCTGTGGGCAGTGTATCCCCCTGAGTGCAAGTCAGGGCTGGCAGTGACAGTGGACAGGGTGCCTATATGGGCCAGAGACAAGCTGGAGGTGCCGCCATCAGGGCTGACAGTGACAGTGGACATGGTGCCTATATATATGTGGCCAGAGACGGCTGGAGGTGCCGCCATCAGGGCTGACAGTGACAGTGGACATGGTGCCTATCTGTGGCCAGAGACCGCTGGAGGTGCCGCCATCAGGGCTGACAGTGACAGTGGACATGGTGCCTATCTGGTGGCCAGAGACGCGCTGGAGGTGCCGCCATCAGGGCTGACAGTGACAGTGGACAGGGTGCCTATATGGGCCAGAGACGCGCTGGAGGTGCCGCCATCAGGGCTGACAGTGACAGTGGACAGGTGCCTATATGTGGCCAGAGACGCGCTGGAGGTGCCGCCATCATGGCTGACAGTGACAGTGGACAGGGTGCCTATATGTGGCCAGAGACGCGCTGGAGGTGCCGCCATCAGGGCTGACAGTGACAGTGGACAGGGTGCCTATATGTGGCCAGAGACGCGCTGGAGGTGCCGCCATCATGGCTGACAGTGACAGTGGACAGGGTGCCTATATGTGGCCAGAGACGCGCTGGAGGTGCCGCCATCAGGGCTGACAGTGACAGTGGACAGGGTGCCTATATGTGGCCAGAGACGCGCTGGAGGTGCCGCCATCAGGGCTGACAGTGACAGTGGACATGGTGCCTATCTGTGGCCAGAGACGCGCTGGAAGTGCCGCCATCAGGGCTGACAGTGGACAGTGGACATGGTGCTATATTGGCCGAGACGCGCTGGAGGTGCCGCCATCAGGGCTGACAGTGACAGTGGACAGGGTGCCTATATGTGGCCAGAGACGCGCTGGAGGTGCCGCCATCATGGAATCGTTTTTTTTTTTTTTTTTGCTGCCTCATCTTCTGTGACGTTCCTATCCTGCTGTTCCCACGCCGCTCGTTTCAATCTCCCGCCACAGCCATACCCAGGTTCGCTATGTCTCATCCTCAGTATCGGAAGTCCACCGGGAGCTCATCAATATTAGGTTGCCGTGGGGCCACCAGCCAGAGGGGTCTACCAGGGAATCTTGTAATTATACATCCTCCAGTTTTCCCCTGCGTCTTCAAGCAGACCTATCTGTGCATGCTCTTGGCAAGAAAGAGGTCATGGTATATAAAAGACTGAGATGAGACTTTAAATCGAGGCCCCGTGTGCGAACGCACGCAGAACATCTTGCGCACACGTTAAATCCTGTTCCGCTTTTCGTAAGAGTAGGCCATCGTGTGCCGGTGGGAACAGATGACATGATTTACAAAACTACATACACACGGGGACCGGATGAAAAAAAAGCATATGATTGCTTATTCTGTTATCCTCGATATAAAAGAATAAAAATAAATAAATAATAAAAGAATAAATAAATAGATAAATAGAATGTGTTGTCTTGGATATGCTGGATCATTACAGCACTACACAACACCACATTGCCATTTTAAAACAGGAACGGGATTCTCCTCCTTCTTTTTTTTTACCTCACGGTGATTATATTTTAATTCTATCACCAAAGGAGGGAAGGGGGTGGGGGGGGGGGGGAGAGGCTAGTGGTTAAAGCATCGTGATCGTGATTGGTCAGCCCGGGATCGAGTCTAAATTGAAGCCGCCAACAAGACACCTGGTTCAAGGGGATTTTCCCTGCAGTTACCATCAGCACTGCCCCCAAAGTCCTTTGGATGAGACTGTACACTGATGTCCCGTGTACAAACACACACAGTATATCTTGCACACACACGTTAAAACACGTTCTGACTTTCGGAAGAGTGTGACATTTGTACCGGTAAGAACAGATGCCAAAAAAGGAGATACAAAGTAGGTAGCTGGTTTTGTGAGTGGACATCTTACCGGAAGTCGGAATGCCGATGCCTAAGTTGTGAGTAAAAACGGTCGATAGTCAAATCTTCCATTGGAGAATCTCAGAGCTCTAGCCTAGGAACGAAAAACGAACAAATCTCTCTCTCTCTCTCTCTCTCTCTCTCTCTCTCTCTCTCTCTCTCTCTCTCTCTCTCTCTCTCTCTCTCTCTCTCTCTCTCTCTCTCTCTCTCTCTCTCTCTCTCTCTCTCCACACACACACAATCACATGTACATAAAGACATATGTGCTTTTTAGCTTGCAGAAATCGGCATTCTGCTATAGGCCTACAGCCCCACAGACTGTCTCTGTGGTGTATATTAGATTGGGATTTGGACTTTCCCGTTTTTGCAGTCTTAACGTCACCCAAGTAACAGTAATTTGGACTTGTCCATTTGTATGAAGTCTTGAGATCGCCTCCTGGAAGTCTATATGGACTTGTCTATTTTTATGAACAAGTGTGTTCGGATTCATGAGATGGGCCAGTCAATATTGACAACTAAGGGAAAGAAGGCTACGAATTTGAACTCGTCCATTTCTCCGTGGCATGTAGCATGATCCATTTTCCTAACAAGGGGTAGAGAATGTGATGAAAATAAGCCAATTTTAAGAGGAGTTTAGTCCTTTAAACAGGTATGACAGGTTCCATGTTGTCAAGTCCATTTTGTCAGGTTGAGTAAAAGGTATCGGCTTACAGCTATGATTTGTAAAACACGACTGTCTACCCAAACCAGTGCTGACACACAGGGAAAGTGAAAGGAAGGAAAGAAGGAAAAGAGGAGGTAGATAGAGGAAGACCCAGAGGTCCATGGACAGAATGAGGATGTCAGAGACTGGACAGACAGACAGCAGGCTGATAGCTGAGTGCAGGGCACTGGCCCAGACACGCTGACCTGCAGATCTGTACATGGCGCGTCAGTCCCAGTCTTGTGACGGCACCTAATCCATCCATCCATCCATCCATCCATCCATCCATCCATCCATCCATTAATCCATCCATCTACAGATTGAAAAAAAGTTTTAAAAAAATGACAGAAAAGAGGAAACAATGCAGAACCCACACAGCTGCAGATGATTGTGAACTACGTCTGCAATCAGGGGTTGTCTCTTGTCTCCCATAATCCCATAAGTGCAGCGCCATCTTTTAACTTTTTTCTGTTGTGAGTGTATTTGCTTCTTTCCGAAAATTTCCCCCCTGGCAGAAATTTGCAAGGAAAAACTTTCTTGTTCTGTGGTGTTTTTGCATGCTTCAAATACACATCTGTTGCACACTGGACCTCCGTTCTAGTCTCACTTGAAAGACTAGCATCTAGACCACCATCATGGTTTACTAGCTACAGGACACGTCAGGAGTCGAACGGGAATGGAACCTGAGACCTTTTGCCTTCTGAACTGGGGATTACCGCTGTCACATCCCATTGCACACTGTACTGGAATGAAGGAGTAGATGATCTTGCGAAACAAGAAGTTTCAGAATGTTGTCACATAAAAAAGTTGCACACAACTGGTCTGAAATTATCACCAGAAGAATTTAAATCACTTTTGACAAGTTCTGTGAATTCTATACTGCAGAACCCACACTTTCTGTTTTCAGACTCCAGCCAGCTCCTACACAGAGTGACTTTGAAATGGGCTCACTGAGATCACAGTCAAGCATCATCCACTTTATCGATGCATGTAAAAGAGCGTTGCTCAAATCACCTGACCAACACTACAGGTGTCTGTGTCTCTCGGGCCGGTTGACGCTGGGATATGTGACGATAGTAAGCGTAGAGTACAACCCTGTCAAGTAGTCACAAAGCAGGTGCACTTCCATAGCAACATTATTACATCATCCTCATCGCCATTGATCATAACACACACACACACACACACACACACACACACACACACACACACACACACACACACACACACACACACACACACACACACACACACACCACACACACACGCACACACACAAATGTATGCGTGTATACCTCTCCAACTGCCTCCCCCCCCCCAACTTTACCACATTATCTGCTTTATTATGTGTAAACGTATTCAAAGTTCAAATTTTTCTGTATGTTATAGTTCCCATTTGATTTGTAGTTAATTGCAATGTTCTGTTCTACTTTTTATTTTTGACTTGTAGATTTATGAAAAATATTCCTGTTCTGTTTCCTATAGTTCAACACCATACTAACAGCTAAGCTGTTTTCTTCCTTAGTTCTCTTTAGTACTTCGTAGAATAGGCCGTTACAACCGTAACACACACACACACGCGCGCGCGCACACACAAAACACATACACACACACACACACACACACACACGCACGCACGCACACACGCAGGCGCGCGCACGCACACACCACTCACATATGAATGCAGGCATACGTGGCGTGCACACACTTATACACACACACACATTCTCTCTCTCTCTCTCTCTCTCTCTCTCTCACACACACACACACACACACACACACACACACACACACACTCACACACACACACTCACACACATACACACACGCGCGCGCGCGCGCGCGCGCACACACACACACTTTTTTGTCTGATATCACTATTTAGTGGAAGGACGTTAAACTGAAGAACAACACAAATGTCTCTGATTCAATGGCTCCAGGTGCTCTGGTCTCATGGTGACCTCAGCTTTGGTTTCTCCGCACACTTCTGTGCCTGTGGAGAGTTTGTGTCAAAGCCTTTGGGGTTGGAGTTTCACGGGAGAAGGTCGTTGGAGGGAGGTTGTGGTGGTTGCTACCTCGGGTGGGTGACTCACTCAGTCTGCCTCCGCGACTGAGCTATTACTGTCGTCAGTAGGGGGCATACTAGATAGAGTCTTGCGTATGTCAGCTCGGAACAGGCGCCACTGGACACCGCCACAGTGACCCAGCAGCAGCGCAGGGCTCTATGGCTGGTGGCCCTATGGTGACCTGACATTGAGGGGCTACCCGTGGGCTTCTGACCCCGAGAATGTGACATGACAAATCTGCATGATGATCATTAAGTATTAATTATTGTATGACCCCGAGAATGTGACATGACAAATCTGCATGAGGATCATTAATTATTAATTATTGTATGACCCCGAGAATGTGACATGACAAATCTGCATGATGATTATTAATTATTGCATGATGATCAAAGGCGATGAGGATGATGTATTGATGCTGCTGTGGAAGTGCATCCGTTTTGAGACTACTTGACAGGGTTGTACTCTACGCTTACTATCATAATATATCCCGGTGTCAACCGGCCCGAGAGAAACAGACACCTGCAGTGTTGGTAATGTAATTTGAGCAACACTCTCAAATTTGTCCCCCTGGAGTTAACATAAGTGCCATCACCACTTACCCCGAAAGTCACTCGGATGAAACTAGTAACCGAGGCCCCGTGTACGTACTCAAGCTGAACATCTAGCGCTCGCATTAAAACCCGTTCCATCCTTATTTATTTATTTATTTATTTATTTATTATTTATTTATTTATTTATTCTTCTATATCGAGGATAACAGAATAAGCAATCATGTGTTTTTTTCATCCGGTCCCCGTGTGTATGCAGTTTTGTAAATATTGTCATCTGTTCCCACCGGCACACGATGGCCTACTCTTACGAAAAGCGGAACAGGATTCAACGTGTGCGCAAGATGTTCTGCGTGCGTTCGGAAGAGTAGGTCACTGCATACTGGTAGGAGCGGATTGCAAATAAAACAACCAATCAAATAACTGCACCAACTAACCAGATGAACCGACAGACAAACCTAAAAGGGAATGCAGCCATCTTCATCAGTGAGAGAAAAAAAACAGCCGCATACACACAAAATCTCACCAGTGTTGACCTGAGAAACTGTTGACCAGGAATGAAGCAACAAAAAAAATCCTGAAAACAAGGGATGGAAAAGTTGCAGAAAAAAGAACATGCTGAGAGCATCTCTACCAGCACAGCTGACAGTGGCTGCTCTGTGTCCTCCAGTGTTAACTGTCCTGGTGTAGATGCTTGTGTGGCACTGTAGTGACTACCATCCCAACGACTCTCTGTCTTTGTCTCTGTGTTTCTGTGTCTCTG
>CM060341.1:3968504-3973504 GCA_030674155.1 Stramonita haemastoma
TTCTTTGTCTTTATCTCTCTCTCCCACATTTCCGTCTAATATCACAATTTGTGAAAAGACGTTAAAAGAAATTGAACGCACGCACACACACACACACACACACACACACACAACACACACACACACACACACACACACACACACACACACACACACACACACACACACACACACACACACACACACACACACACAGAGGAAAATAACTGCTACCTAGCTGTGCCTCAGCAGGCTCAGTCTTTGTCTCTAAGGAATGACAGAGCAGAAAGCAAGGATTGACAGAGCAGAAAGCAAGGACTGACAGAGCAGAAAGCAAGATGTGGATGAACAGAGGAAAGGAAGGATTGTCCTCCACACACACAGTCCTCAACTCGGCAATCCTTCTCTCACAACTGACAATCACTGACTGCAGTCCTTGTCCCCAATCATCTGCAACTGTGTGTATTATGTATTATTTCTTTCTTTTCTGTCAATCTTTGATGAAAATATTTTCAATCAGTGGATGGATGGATGGATGGATGGATGGATGAGGTGCCAACCCAAGACTGGGGTTGACGTGCCATGTACAGATCTGCAGGTCAGTCTGTGTGGGGGTTTCTAAGGTGACACCAGTTTGCAAGTCTTAATATTTTGTTCTCCATTCACTACCTGGAGGCCTGCGCCATGGATGGATGGATGGATAGATCAGATGCCCTCACAAGACTGGGGCTGACGTGCCATGTACAGATCTGCAGGTCAGTCTGTCTGGAGCCAGCCCCATGCACTCAGCTATCACCCTGCTGCCTGTCTGTCCAGTCTCTGACATCCTCTGTCTGACCATGGACGTCTGGGTCTGCCTCTATCTTCCTATCCTTCACGTCTCCCTGTCAGCACTGTTTTGGGTAGACAGCCATATCTCATTATATGGTGACCATGTGACAGTTTAAGAAGTGTTTCCATAGTTTGTTTTGGACTCTTAGTAAAGTAAAGACTTCGTTTTGTATTTCCAGTTAATTTTTAACATGTTATTCTCTAGATCCACGTTTGGATGACTTCTATATTTCCCTTGGCCATGTTTCAGCTACGAAGTGAACAATGGAGAACGCACAGCATTTCACTTATATTTTTAAAATAATTTTTTTTTAGAGAAATTAAGTGATACTTATATTTTAGTAATTGGCACATATATATATATATTTTACAGCATAAACAATCATTGATGTAAGTTATTTCTGAATCCTTTTTAAAAATGATTTATTTAGGAGCTGCCTTTCTCCTGAACAGCCCCCAGAGGGTTTCCCTGTAGCGAGAGCCCATGGCGTAGTAGATGCAGATGTTGAAGCTGGAGTTGATGTACAGGAACGACTCCGAAATCCACAAACTCATCATGTACAGGTTCTGATTTCGTTCTCCTGTGTTCATTTCCGGTAAAAAGATGCGCGTAATACGCTGAAGACAAGCCGGTGTGACGCAAAAAATCAGTAAAACGGATGTGCCAATCAGCATTTTCGTCAACATCACTTCCTTTGCTGACGTCACGGATGACGTGTGTGATCGCCAGGCGACGACCTGTCTCAGTTTGACAGTGGTGATGACTGTGGCTGGAATCAGCACTGTCACCATTCCTACCGGAAGTCCTGCCCCAAAGAAAACGGTGCTGACGTTATCGATGAGCACTTTGTGACGTAAGTACAGCTCCCCCAAACCTAGGGTGTGTGACAGCGTGTCTGTTTCTGGGTCATACAGACACAGAAAGGTGTATCTGAGAACCACAATGGCGTCCAGACCTAGGACGATGATGTAGACAGACACGATGATGACGGCCATGGTTCTGGTGCGCAACAGGTTCTGGTAGTTGAGAGGCCTGAGCACACAGTAGCACCTCTCACAGGCGATGATGCAGGAGAGGAAGAAGGAGACGAAGGAGAAGGAGCGGAGAGCGATGAGGTGGCTGTTGACGATGAAGGTCAGCAGCGGCCCCGCCTTGGTTTCCCTGCTAGGCTCCAGGTGATATTCCTCGCCGTAGTTCAGCATGGACGCCGCCAGGAAGAGCTCGTCTGCCAGGGACAGCGAGAACAGCAGCAGGTTGACGCGGTCTCGGAGGCTCTGCCGGTAAAACACCGCCATGTTCAGCAGGTTGGCCGGCGCCCCGATGAAGAAGAGAACCTGCAGCACGCAGAACCGGATCTTGCGCACAAAGACTTCCGTGTCCTCGTTGACGAGGGTCTGGGAGTTGTTCCAGGGCAGGAACTCCAGCTGGCTGAAGATGACCACGGCACACCCCTCTGGAATGGACGACCTGTTGCCAAGGTGAGGGGTCAGGGTGGTCTGCATGGGTGACGTGTGGTCCCCAGTCGGGGTGGTGTTTGTGAGCAGCATGGTTGTCTTCTGGAGGACAGCAGCAAGCAGTGAGGAGGACTTCTTTTCCCGGGACAACGCTCTGTGGTGTTCAGGGAACGGGATGTGTGTGGTGTTCAGGGAATTCAGGGAACGGGATGTGTGTGCTGTTCAGGGAATTCAGGGAACGGGATGTGTGTGGTGTTCAGGGAATTCAGGGAACGGGATGTGTGTGCTGTTCAGGGAATTCAGGGAACGGGATGTGTGTGCTGTTCAGGGAATTCAGGGAACGGGATGTGTGTGCTGTTCAGGGAATTCAGGGAACGGGATGTGTGTGCTGTTCAGGGAATTCAGGAACGGGATGTCTGTTCGTTGCAGAAGGTGAAGACATCTGTGGATAGGCAGAAGAAAAGGGTAGAGGTCAATGTGAACAGTACACAGTGAACAGAATGAACAAACAGCGAGTGGCCGAGCTCTCATAACTGACACGAACCAAACTGCACATAGTGACCAGCCGCCATTGCGCAGTGGCTAGCACCTTGGGTTACAGACTGGAGGGTTGCGGGTTCGAATCCCACAAGATCCATAGGGATTTTCCAGGCTCTGACTCCTGCTCAGTGTGCTGTGGGTTCAGTGGGAAGACTGGGACCGCACAGTCGTGTTTCATCCCCTTTACTGATGCTAGTTCGAGTGTTGCTCAAATTACCTGACCAGAACTGCATGTCTCTATCTCTGGGGTCTGGTTGACGGTTGACGCCGGGATATAGTATGACAGTAAACGTAGAGTACAACCCTGTCAAGTAGTCTCAAAACTTATGCACTTCCATAGCATCATTATTATGTCATCCACATTATCATTGATCATTATGAAAATATTGCCTTTAATTCGGTGGCCCCTGTTGCTCTGGTCTCATGGTGACCTCAGATTCAGTTTCCCCATACACTTCTGTGCCTGTGGTGAGTTTGTGTCAAAGCCTTTGGGGTTGGAGGTTCGCGGGGACGGTCATTGGAGGGACGTTGTGGTGGTTGCCACCTCGGGTGGGTGACTCATTCAGTCTGGCTCCGCGACTGAGCTAATACTGTCGTTAGTAGGGGGCATAGCAGGTGGTGTCCTGCGTATGTTAGCTCAGAACAGGCACCACCCCTTGACAGGTTGATATTGATGGGCTCCCTGTGGACTTTCGACCCTTAGGATGCGACATAACAAATGTCCATAACAAAGATCCTGTTGATATTGCCTTCCGTCCTGACAAGCTCGGAGCAAAACCACCCCTAGGCCCACTGTCCACTCAAGAAGAAACAAAATCCTCTCAAGTCGGGATATGGGTGCCTACAGGTGAGGTACTTGAAAACAGCCACACATGCAAGCTGGTCAATCACTGGTGGCGTGTGTCACAGTGACGCTCTCTCTCTCTCTCTCTCTCTCTCTCTCTCTCTCTCTCTCTCTCTCTCTCTCTCTCTCTCTCTCTCTCTCTCTCTCTCTCTCTCTCTCTCTCTCACTCTCTCTCTCTCTCTCTCTCTCTCTCAGCTTTCAGAATAAGAGATATTTTATTATCGTAAGTCATATCTTTGTAACTGATGTTGCTGCTGTATAACAATTCCTTTTGTTGTTATTACTGTTGTCTTAATCCAACAACAAAATACCAAAGCAGTTTGGCAACCCCCTTCATGTATGGGCCAATGGCCTTTTTGTGAATAAAGTTTTCGAGTTCGAGTTCGAGTTCGAGTTCGAGTTCGAGTTCGAGTTCTCTCTCTCTCTCTCTCTCTCTCTCTCCTCTCTCTCTCTCTCTCTCTCTCTCTCTCTCTCTCTCTCTCTCTCTCTCTCTCTCTCTCTCTCTCTCTCTCTCTCTCTCTCTGCGTAAAGTTTTATTGTTTAGTATCTTTTTAACTTGATGTATCCCTGAAAAGGGCGGGGACTGCATGTAAAAAAAGCACACGAGTGCTTATCTATTATCCTCGAATAAAATACTTTGCCTTGCCTTGCCTTGCCTTGCCTTGCCTTGCCTTGTCTCTCTCTCTCTCTCACTCTCTGTCTCTCTCTGTCTCTCTCTGTCTCTCTCTCTGTCTCTCTCTGTCTCTCTGTCTGTCTGTCTGTCTGTCTGTCTCTCTCTCTCTCTCTCTCTCTCTCTCTCTCTCTCTCTCTCTCCTCTCTCTCTCTCTCTCTCTCTCTCTCTCTCTCTCTCTCTCTCTCTCTCTCTCTCTCTCTCGTGATTTCTAGCTGTGATGGGTGAGACAGAGTGTGGGGTCTGGGGGACCCCCTAGGGTTTGTAAGCTGGGGGAGGAACTCCTCTCATCATCATCATCATCATCATCATCATCATCATCATCATCATCATCATCATCATCATCATCATCATCATCATCATCATCATCATCATCATCATCATCATCATCATCGTGGTCTTCGTCGTCGTCGTCGTCATCGTGGTCGTTGTCAGCATCAAAAAGAAGAAGAACAGCAACAACAACAACAACAACAATACTGTCATCATAGACAACACTGGAGAGACCTTTACATTTTCGCTATAACGCAGGCTCCTCCATTCTGTTTCCCAAAAAAGCTCCAGAAAGGAATCCCGACAACTCTTTATTTAAAATAAAGACGTTTTTTTTGGTCAGATCAGATCACATTTTGCCCATCCCTGAACCCGGATTACGGGTACCTTCATGGAAAGCATATCACA
>CM060341.1:3978504-3996004 GCA_030674155.1 Stramonita haemastoma
TTCTGGTACTTCTGATACGATGCAATGCAATGCGTTGCATGATGTTGCGTCACGCTCAACTGTATTGCATTGCACCGTACTGCACTGACCTGTACTGTAATGCATTGTATTGCATCGTATTGCATCGTTTTGTGCTGTATGGTGCTGTGTTGTGTTGCATTGTGTTGCTTAACACTATATTATGTTGCCCTCTATTGCATTGCATGGTATTGTTTTTGTTGCATTGCATTGTGTTGTATTGTGTTGTACTATGTTGCATTGTAATGTATTGCATTGTGTTGTATTGTATTGTACTATGTTGCATTGTAATGCATTGCATCGTGTTGTGTTGTATTGTACTATGTTGCATTGTAATGCATTGCATCGTGTTGTATTGTATTGTACTATGTTGCATTGTAATGCATTGTATTGTGTTGTATTGTATTGTACTATGTTGCATTGTAATGCATTACATTGCGTTGTATTATGTCATATGACTGTTACAACATCTTTTTGTGCGATGGAATACTAGTCGCTTTTTTTAGGACTAAAACGACGCCACAAAGCGGCGCCACCTTTTCTGTCTTTTTTCATCAGGTCTGCCTGCTGGTCTCAGCCCACGTGGACATTCCGCCTTCAGAGCAAGTCCTGATGTTGTTGTTGTTGTCTTCCATTTATCGTCTGTTCACACTCAGAGATATTAGACGAGGAAAGTGGAAAGTAAAGAAGTTGAAGAAGGGAGTGGAAGGAGTGGGAGGAGAAAAGACTGAAGAGATAGCATGTGTGTTGATGTTTTTGTGCATAAAAAGGCAATGATAGGGTCTAGCCTGTGACATGTCTTGGTGAAGAATGCCCAGAACTCGTGCTGTTACGCAAGCTGTCCACGCCATTAAGGTTGCGGCATTACGACTTCAGAGATGGTGTATACGGCACGAGTGTGTATGTGTTTATAAAATATGTGTGTATCTATCTATATCTATCTATCTATCTATCTATCTATCTATCTATCTATCTATCTATCTATCTATCTATCTATCTATCTATCTATCTATCTATCTATCTATCTATATCTATCTATATCTATCTATCTATCTATATCTATCTATATCATCTATCTATATCTATTCTATCTATCTATCTATCTATCTATCTATCTATCTATCTATCTATCTATCTATCTATCTATCTTCATCTATCTATCTATCTATCTATATCTATCTATCTATCTCTATCTATCTCTATCTATCTATCTATCTATCTATCTATCTATCTATCTATCTATCTATCTATCTATCTATTATCTATCTATCTATCTATCTATCTATCTATATCTATCTATATCTATCTATCTATCTATCTATCTATCTATCTATCTATCTATCTATACTTATACTGTATACACCGTTCCTGGTCAGTATGGCCACAATACTCTTGGAAAAAACAAAGTCTTGTATTTTTGCTTTGTCGTTTTCTATGCAATATAAACATGGAGGAAAAACTGAACAAACTGAGCAAACTAAACAGCTTCCACCTGCGCTCTCTCCGTCGTATCCTCGGCATCCACTGGAGTGACAAAGTTACCAACGCTCAGGTCCTCGAGGTTGCAGGTCTTCCCACCATGTACACACTCCTCAGATAACACGGACTCAGATGGCTCGGTCACGTGCGAAGGATGGAGGATGGACGCATTCCTAAAGATCTCCTCTATGGTAAACTTGCCTCCAGCAAGAGAAGCATTGGCCGCCCCCAACTGCGCTACAAAGACGTCTGCAAGCGTGACATGAAAGCCCTGGACATCAACACAGAGAACTGGGAGGAGGTAGCGGCTGACCGCAGCAAATGGCGCAGTGTTCTCCAAAAAGAGCTGAAGTGTGGTGAAGAAAAGATCCACACCGCAGCAAACGAAAAGAGAGCCAAGCGGAAGGCATGTACTCCAGCCACCTCAACAAGCCACATCTGCATCAGATGCAACAGAGACTGCCACTCCCGCATTGGACTGACCAGCCACAGCCGGCGCTGTTGCTGAACAAATGACCTTTCTTCTGGCGCGAATTCCACCGTCAATTCAATTCAATTGAATTCAAAATTTCATTTCAAGAAAAAACCCCAAGGGGTACATGAAATTAGTCGACACCGACTGACGGAGGCCTACTGAACATGTTTTGAAGATATATTTTGAAGAGTTTTAAGTATTGGCACAATTGTCAATTGCAAATAAATGCCCTCAAGATCTCCCTTCAACAGAAACGATAAAAAAGAAAGACACACTGCAAAACCAGAGGACACGAGATGGACACAAGGTGCAGCAAGACAGAAGGACCGCCAAGATACAGGCTGCAGCACAGAACCCCTGGCAGACCGGCAACCAGATGGCTTGAAGACATCCAAAACACAGGAGGGGCCTCACATGGCCCAGAGAAGTAGGTAAAAAAGGTAAAGGTGTCCCATAACCTAGGTGGTCGTAGGGGAGCGAGGCGTCAGAGACCTCGGCTTCTCTAGGGGGCGAGAATATTGAAGATGGTTACCATCTTCTCTCCCTCGCTGCTTTACCTTCCCTGACCCTAAAGAGGGCAGGTACCCATTGACAGCTGGGTGAACTGGGGGAACTGTACTGAAGCCAAGGCGCGCAAACGGTCACCCATCCAACTGGTAACCACGCTCGACGCTGCTTAACCTTGGCTGGGGGAAAGCGAGCGCTCTGACCACTGAGCTATCCCGCCCCCACAGCCCAGAGAGGCACAGGACAGGAACCCCGGAGGGCTGCTGTGAGGAACTGCCTCCTGCAGGGGACAGACAACACCCAGATGCTGAGGTGCCGCCATCAAGCCCAGGACACAGTCTTCTTCTGAGCCAGGAAGTATCACAGGAGTTGCACCAGATGTCTTTAGTCCACTGTGACAGTTCAGGTTGTCTCCCCTCCTCGGCTAAAGCTCCGCCATTCACCGAGGGTGAGGTTTGAAAACACGACCGTTTTTTGCCTGCCTTTCAGGTAGCCGTTTTCCCGCTTCCGGGATGATTTCTAAATATGACACCTGTGTAACTGCGTTTTTTAAACAAAAAATGTTATCAGTTCCCACCGACCTCACTCTTTCGGAAGGCGGAACAGGTTTTAACGTGTGCACAAGATGTCAAGTATGCGTTTGCACACGGAACGTACGTGGGTTTATAGACTCATCCAAAGGACTTTTGCGGTAGCGAAGTCGGCACTGATTTTGAGCTCCAGAGGAAAAATCCCTTTGAACAGGCGACTGGGGGGTGGCTCAAACCGTGGATCAGTCCCGGGCTGGCTGACGGTGAGCACAGGGCTCTCACCACCGGGACCCCCCCCCCCCCCATGAGGTTTGTGCACCACTCTTCATAGCCCCCCCCTTTTTTAAAATTCAAATCAAAATCATCATCGATTCTTACTTCTTATTTTCGTTTCTGAATGAGTGCCTTTTTAAATATAATTACCTTATTATTGTATCTCTGTCTTATTTCTTACCTGTTGTTTGATACTTGGTATGGTTTCTTGCTCTTGGAATTTGGATCATTATAATTATTGTTCTTTAGTTGAGGTTATCTTTTTATCTTGATGTTATCCCTGAAAAGGGCGGGGACTAGATGTAAAAAAGCACACGAGTGCTTATCTATTATCCTCGAATAAAAGACTTTGCCTTGCCTTACCTTGCCTTGCCTTGCCTTGCCTTGCCTTACCTTGCCTTACCTTGCCTTGCCTTACCTTGCCTTGCCTTGCCTTGCCTTGCTGTTGTGACAGCGGATCAGTGTTGCCTGAAGCACTCCAGGAAGGAGGCCACTCTCAGGATCACAGCAAACACCAGCACTGCTTTGTTCTGAATACTGCCCTCAGTTTTGCTCTGTGTCTGACATTGCAGTTGATTTTTTGGTTTTCGTTCCTCTGCTAGAGCTCCGAGGTTCACCAATGGTGAGAGTGTGCCTGTGTGACCGTGTTGGCCACCATGAAGGTAGATGCATTCAGACTTCGGGGATATATGCTGGGTGGTTTCCGTAAACCACCAAACGCTGACAGATAGATAGATAGATAGATAGATAGATAGATAGATAGATAGATAGATAGATAGATAGATAGATAGATAGATAGATAGACAGACAGACAGACAGATAGATACATGCATACATAGACAGACACAGACAGATAGATAGATAGATAGATAGATAGATAGATAGATAGATAGATAGATAGATAGATAGATAGATAGATAGATAGTTCCTCGACTTCAGCTATGAGATTCCATACTAGTGAGATGTTTCTCAGCTGAAGGTGAGGACCAGAAAAACAAAACCGAAAACACAAAACATTTCCCCCTCCCCTCAACAAAGGACCCACAGCAAAACACCGTCCAAAAGATAAGGTAAAAGGTAAAAGTAAAGGTGTCCCATAACATGTGGTCGTAGGGGAGCGAGGCATCAGAGACCCCAGCTTCTCTTTGGGCCAGCATGTTGAGGGCGGCGCCCATCTCCTCTCCCTCGCTGCTTTACCTTCCCTGACCCTACAGAGGGCAGGTAACCATTGACAGCTGGGTGAACTAGGGGGACTGTACTGAAGCCAAGGTAGCAAACGGTCACCCATCCAACTGGTAGCCACGCTAGATGCGGCTTAACCTTAGCTTGGGGGAAAGCGAGTGGTCTGAGTGGTATGACGTTCCCATTCATAAACAAAACAAACAACTATCCAAAAAACTATACCCACAAAACAAGTGGAGTGGACATAGGCAGGGTGTATGTGGAAACAAAGAGCTATTATTCATCAGTGTAACAGGTTGAAGTGAGGGGAGTGTGTGTGTGTGGGGGGGGGGGGGGGTGGGGGGATGGGGGTGTTGGGTGTGGAGCGAGGCGGTAAGGGTGGGAACGATCAGGGACTAGTCACACAACTGTCACACCGCACCACTGTGTGACAATGCCCGATCGTCCGCCCCTGCCTTACTGTCTGCAGGCCGCCATACTTGCTCACGTGACTTTTCCCGCCTTGTTTTTAAATCAAAATGGCGGAAAACTGGGATCAGTCACTTAAAAAATTTGAGATGAAGATTTTGTAAAAAAAAAAATCAAGTGTTAGAAGCGTGTGGTGTTGAATAAGGTGCAAAGTACATAGCCTACAGAAACTGATGAAGCTAATCAAGTTAATTTACAGTGTTGAAATCAGGCGTTACTTACCGTTCATTGAGATTATTTTTCATCAGGCATTGGCATAATATTTTTCTCAAATAAACTACAAATGCTATGTTTGAAAGATTCCAACTTTTAACGGTGATTTCCTAGAATTTTTTTTCGATAAATTCTTTTCTGTTGTTGAAATGATGCGGAACTTAGAAATTCCTACATTCACTTGTTTTCCTCCTCTGTTATTTTCTCAATCATATCTCTCTGTCCGTTGGTCTGTCTGTCTGCACACACCCACATACATACACACACACACACACACACACACACATGGCTAGATATATATCTATGTCATTATCTCCATCTCTGTCTGTCTGTCTGTCTCTCTCTCTCTCTCTGTGTCTCTCTCTCTGTCTCTGTCTCTGTCTCTCTCTGTCTCCTCTCTCTCCTCTCTCTCTCTCTCTCTCTCTCTCTCTCTCTCTCTCTCTATATATATATATATATATATATATACACGAAAGAGAGAGAAGGAACGACTGATCTTTAGTTTCCAAAGGTTGCAGAATAAGCATTCACATAGTTTTTTTTTCAACCGGCCCTTGCCCTGATTAATTACTATCAACAAAAGAAAACGACCCCCCCATTAAAACGAAAAAGAATTTCCCCCAAAGAAAACAAACACCCCACCAAAACACCTCACCAAAAAGCAAATACAACAACGACAACACGAGTTTAACCTATGATTAAAAATATGTGCATTCAACATCACATAATCCCAACTGACCTGAACATTAATGTCAAAACAGATAAACTGATTATAAATCATCCGAGAAAAGAAATAATTATGTGTTCAATGAACACACAATACCCAACTGACTCGAAGAGACGAGAGAACTCGAACTCGAACTCGAACTCGAAAGGTTTATTCATGAAAAAAGGCCATTGGCCCATACATGAAGGGGGTTGCCGAATAACGATAACGATAATTGCTTTAATCTGACACACGATGCTACTCCAAGCCATGGAAACCACAGCATTGATTAGTAATGTACATCGAGACACGAAACTCTTTACTGTCCGGATATGTTACGGCATTCTGAGCCTTTCTTTCGTCGAAGAGAGAAGAGAGAGAGAGAGAGAGAGAGAGAGAGAGAGAGAGAGAGAGAGAGAGAGAGAGAGAGAGAGAGAGAGAGAGAGAGAGAGAGAGAGAGAGAGAGAGGAGAGAGAGAGATTTGATTTGATTTGATTTGATTTGATTTGATTCTTTTATATCGAGGATAATGGGATAAGCACTCTTGTGCTTCTTTTTTACATCCAGTCCCCGTGTGTGTGCAGTTTTGTAAATGTCATCTGTTCCCACCGGCACACGATGGCCTACTCTTACGAAAAGCGGAACAGGATTTAACGTGTGCGCAAGATGTTCTGCGTGCGTTCGCACACGGGCCTCGGAAAGTCTCATCCGAAGGACTTTTGGGGAGAGTGGAGTCAGCACTGATGTTAACTCCAGGAGAAAAATCTCCTCGACCGGACTCGAACCCGGGTCTTCAAATTGCCAGCGTAATGTTCTGATCACTTGGCTATCCGTCCCCTAAGAGAGAGAGAGAGAGAGAGAGAGAGAGAGAGAGAGAGAGAGAGAGAGAGAGAGAGAGAGAGAGAGAAGAGAGAGAGAGAGAGAGAGAGAGAGAGAGAGAGAGAGAGAGAGAGAGAGAGAGAGAGAGAGGAGAGAGAGAGAGAGAGAGAGAGAGAGAGAGAGAGAGAGAGAGAAGAGAGAGAACTGGGCTGTATCCTCATGTCACTCTCCAAAAACATAAAAGCCAAACCTCCAGCCCCCCCCCCCCCCCCTAAAAACAACAACAAAAAACCAACCAAACTTCAAACTAAAGATTTCCTTCAAAACGTTATTCAAGAGAAAGACCACATCGATATATGCATATATACACACACGTATACAAAAAATGTGCATGTGTATATATGCACACATGCATGCGCATAAAAAAGTTAACTTGCTTAATACAATATAGTCTAAAATACAATATAATATAAAACAATATAAACCACCCCACCACTCTGTGCAGGAGACTGGCAGAAATTCTATCACTAACTACACACGCATTGTGAACACAAAGAGCTCCCTCTGCACCACTCAACGCACACACACTTCCTATGCCAAATTTATAGGAAGAGAAAATGCATTAAACATTGACAAAAATCTATTTTCAAGACAAGAGAACAAAATAGATTAAAGAAGAAAAGAAAAAGAATATTGTTTGAAAACAAACAAAGAAATAACTTACATGCACAAACTTGCACACATGCTTGCGCGCGCGAGGGTGCACACACAGAGAGACACACGTGCACACAAACACACACACACACATACCATCACCACCACCAACAACGAAAACAACAACATACATACAGACAGACAGACAGACACCCACACACCCACACACACATGCACACACATACACATACAAATAAACACACTCGCCTGTGCGCTTGCAAAGACATGCCCCCCCCCCCCACACATACACACAGACAAACATACTCACACACACACACACACACACACACACACACACACACACACACACACACACACACACACACACACAACACACACACACACACACACACACACACACACACACACACACACACCACAGTCCTTCGTGTGAGACTATAAACCAAGGTCCCGTGTATGAACGCACGCAGAACATGTTTCGCACACTTGAAAACCCGTTCCGATTTTCGGAAGAGTAGGCCATTGAGTGCCAGTGGGAACGGATGACAAAATTTAGACAACTGCATGCACACAGGGACTGGATGTAAAAAAGCAATTGAATGTTTATCCCATTATCCTCGAAATAAAACAATAAAACATACACACACACAAACGCGCGCGCACGCACGCACACACACATGCACGCACACACACACATACACACATGCACGCACATACACACACACACACACAAACATAAACACAAACACAAACACAACACACACACACACACAAACACGCACACATGTGCAAACACACACACACGTGCGCGCGCGCGAGCGTAAATAAGGAAAACCAATACAAAGCCACTTCTTTCACCCATTTTCTCCTCTGTAAAAAATTGTTCCAGGTGAAACTTTAAAAAATTTGATCATTGTAAAATATCAATCAATAAGTGTATACGCACGCGTGCGTGCGATATATATATATATATATATATATATATATATATATATATATATATATATATATATATATATATATATATATATATATATATATAGATAGATAGATAGATAGATAGATAGATAGAGAGAGAGAGAGAGAGAGAGAGAGAGAGAGAGAGAGAGAGAGAGAGAGAGAGAGAGAGGAGAGAGAGAGAGAGAGAACACATGTACATGCACATGCACGCAAGTACACATGCACACACACACACACACACACACACACGCGCGCGCGCGCGTATGTATGTGTGTCTGTATGTGAGTACCCACGCGTTTGTGTGTGCGTGCGTGCGTGCACGCACACACAAACGCGTGGGTACTCACATACAGACACACATACATACACACACACGTGCGCTAGCGCGTGCGCACACACATACACACACACACTCACACGCGCGAGCGCACAAACACATACACACACTTCGGCACATTTAAGTGCATCATTCACACATGTCTGAACGAGCATCCCCCCAAAGGAATACATAATTATAGATTTAGACCAAAAAGTCACACATACATACGAACATGCAAGCACACATGCACACGCGCATGTGTGTGCTTTGAGCAGTTGTTCCCTTTGTGGGAGAATGGGATTGTTTCATTTTTTTTTCTGAATCATTGCAGTCGATTGGAATAACTAAAAATGGTTGCAGGCCTGACAATGCGACGTGACAGCCTATCGATTTTAGCCACAACACCTGCAGAATAGAATCATCTGTGTATGCATGTGTGTGTGTGTGTGTGTGTGTGTGTGTGTGTGTGTGTGTGTGTGTGTGTGTGTGTGTGTGTGTGTGTGTGTGTGTGTGTGTGTGTGTGTGTAGCATAATTTGCGTGCATCAATACATACATAGATGCACACACACACACACACACACACACACACACACACACACACACACACACACACACACACACATACATATCTATCTATCTATCTATCTATCTATATATATCTGTAGATGTGTTTGTGTGCGTGTGTGCGCGCGCATGCATTTGCACGCACGAGTGTGTGTGTTTAGTGTGCGTGTTTGCGCACGCGCACGTGTGCGTGTGTACCTTATATATATATATATATATATATATATATATATATATATATATATATATATATATATGTGTGTGTGTATGTATGTATGTGTGTGTGTGTGTGTGTGTGTGTGTGTGTGTGTGTGTGTGTGGTGTGTGTGTGTGTGTGTGTGTGTGTGTGTGTGTGTGTGTGTGTGTGTGTGTGAGTGAGACAAAGTAATTCCCGATATGACAATAAAGACTAAACATTTAACTCTTTGTTCTTTGTCCATTGTTCCCCTCTCTCTCTCTCTCTCTCTCTCTCTCTCTCTCTCTCTCTCTCTCTCTCTCTCTCTCTCTCTCTCTCTCTCTCTCTCTCTCTCTCTCTCTCTTCTCTGTGCTGAGCAATGTACAGACATTTATGCACGCAAATTTCAGTGTTTGTTTAATCCAGAAGGTAAGAGAAATGATACCACAGGGTGTGATATGTGGGTTGGTTGGCTTTCAGCATGATGCTTTTTGTCCAACAGTGCAAACATATCCCTCCCTGTGTTCAGGGCTAGTGAAGTAGAACGTGTTTGGTCAGAGCTTTACCTCCTTCTGGGTCACCCCATGTTGGGTGTTTACTGTTTATGCGTTAAAAACAGAACAATGCAAACAGACCTTTCTATATTAGAGGGCTAGTGTAGTGTGACTTTTATTGCTTATTCATTGCCCTCGAATTAAAAGAATTTTAATTTGATTTTGATTTGATTTGATTTGATTTGATCTCTCTCTCTCTCCTCTCTCTCTCTCTCTCTCTCTCTCTCTCTCTCTCTCTCTCTCTCTCTCTCTCTCTCTCTCTCTCTCTCTCTTGAATGTGAATATATTTTTTTCATCTTATCTATCAATGTATTTCTGTCTTATTTCTTGTCTGTTGTGGGCTAACTGGTATGGTTTCTTGCTGTTTGTATTTGGATCATTATTATTGTTGTTGTTTAGAGGTGTTTTTTTTAAAAATCTTGATCTTATCCCTGATAAGGGAGGGGACTAGATGTAAAAAAGCACACGAGTGCTTATTCATTATCCTGGAAATAAAAGAATTTGCCTTTGCCTCTCTGTGATTTGTAAGAAATGCTATGATAACTAAATTTATATTTGGAGTTTTTTCTATTTTGATTCATTGAGCAATTTCAGAAAAACAACTCCTACAAGTCAGTTGTTATGTTCATTGTGGTAATCTGCTAAGGAGGACAAAATTCCTTTGATAGTCTTCTACCCAGCATATGATACCCTCCAGGAAAAAGAAGACATTGAAGAAAAGTATTGCCGCAATACCTTGTACATTAGGTTCCTACGTCTTTTGTTGGCTGCCATCTTCCAATGAAAATACAGTAAGGAAGTTGTCATGACATGAACATAAGGCACTGCCAAGATGAAATACTGCCTTCAGTTAAAGGTGGTACTCTACCACTTGCATGAAAACTGATTTCTTTTGTACAATTGGTTGTCATATATTTTAACATGACGCTAATTGTACAAGCCCTTTCAGAATGGGACAGTAGCCTTTCTGAATAAATATTTGCGTTCACATTCTCTGTCTGTCTGTCTGTCTGTCTGTCTGTCTGTCTCTGTTTGTCTGTCTGTCTCTCTGTTTCTCTCTGTGCGTCTTTTGGCGTGTCTGTCTTTTTTCTCGCTTGCTTGCTTGTTTCATGATTAATCTCTCTCATACCACCTTCCCATGTTTTGTTTCGATAGAAGGGAGAAAAATGGAGTGTAACACTGCTTAAACTGACGTGGTTATTGCCCTTAGATCAGATCGATAGCAGATTCGCCCGCCCCCCCCCCTTTTCCAGAAGCACACAGCAGATTGAGGTTATATTAATGTCCCAGCGAAGATTTCTGATTTAGGTACTGCAACTAGAATGAAATCAGATATGAAATTATTAGTTGGGATGCAAAGGAAGGAAGGTGGCAGGATGGTTAGGACGTTCGCCTGTCAACAAGTAAACCATGAGGTTCTGGGTTCGTACCCAGCCTTGCCCTTTCTTCCCAGTTTGACGAAAAATTGACCTGAATGTCAAAGTCTTTCGGATGA
This sequence comes from Stramonita haemastoma, assembly GCA_030674155.1. Taxonomy (NCBI): domain Eukaryota; kingdom Metazoa; phylum Mollusca; class Gastropoda; order Neogastropoda; family Muricidae; genus Stramonita; species Stramonita haemastoma. The sequence goes on from CM060341.1 coordinate 3,989,918, forward strand.
AACTATAAACCGAGGCCCCGTGTGCGAACGCTGGCAGAACATCTTGCACACACGTTAAAACCCCGTTCCGCCTTTCGGAAGATCAGGCCATCGTGTGCCGGTAGGAGCGGATGACAAAATTATATAAAAACCTCCCAGCATGCACACAGGTGTCGTGTTTAGACACCATCCCTGAGAAAAAAAAATAATGGGTAGGCGCTGCACTTGTGGCGACGCGCTCTCCCCGGGGAGAGCAGCCCGAATTTCACGCAGAGAAATCTGCTGTGACATAAAGTGGTATAAAATAAATAAAAATAAAAATAAAAGGCCAGATAAAAAAAAATTGCATGTCAACTGACATCTGTAGCCTTTGGAAATAATGATAATCAGTCAAACAATCAACAATCTATCTCTCTCTTACATTCGATCGCACACAGAAGCGTTATACTTTTTCTAATATCTCCTTGCATTCAAACTCCTTTTAATTTTAGGTAGTAAGAGGATAGGGAGGGAGGTGGTGGGGGGTGGCTACAGGCGTCTGCACACGATGCTAGGTTCCGTTATCCATGCGTCGAGGAGCAATCGTTAGCTCATGGATTATTCACGGTCAGAAAATGTTTGGCATGTCCGTGTTTGTCTGTTCCTACGAGTTTGTTTTGATTTTTGTATTATTGTATTAAAATCCCAGTGGAATTATTCGATTTATAGACTGTTTCATCAGGAAACTGAACGAAATCGTGTGCGTGAATCCTGTACATTAGAATGTCCAATGTCTAGGCATGTTTTCATTGAATTAAACAAAATTAAAGTCGAAGAAAATATAGCTATGGGATATCAAGAGTTAGACCACTATTTCCTGTGATATAAAGGATGCAATATACGCAAAGCTGTAGAAGCAGAAGAATTCTTCGCTAGGTCAAGTTATTTTGTAGGTCTCTTGAGTTAACTCCCTGAGGCGGTGGTCCTTTATGAATTTTGGTAGTAGTTAAGAGGGCAGCAGTATTCTTTGACATGGGAGGCGATCCAAACTAAGGGGCGACGAGCCGTTATGAAATTTAGTAGTTTTAAAGCCAAAGAAGCGTGGATAGAAGAACAATGCAACAACATCGAAGATGGAATGGCCAAGGGAAACAGCAAAACAGCTTACAACACTCTGAAAGCACTAACTAAAACCACACAGCCTAAAGCCTCTGTTATTGAAGACAAAGAAGGAAATCTTTTAACGGAAAGCAATGCCATCCTCCAACGCTGGACAGAATACTGTGAGGGATTGTATAACTACCCACTACGCCCAGATACCAACATAGTTTCCAACAAACCCCCTGAACACCAAGATAAAGACCCACCAATACTAAGGTGTGAAGTAGATGCAGCTATTAGACAATTGAAGAAGGGGAAGTCCCCTGGAATCGATAACATCCCAGCTGAACTCATAAAAAATGGAGGGAATGAAACAGCAAGGCGATTCACAGATCTTTGTCAGAAGATCCACGACACCAAAGAATGGCCAAAAGAATGGACACAGTCTCTTGTAATACCCCTGCCAAAGAAAGGAAACCTCAAGCAATGTCAGAACTACAGAACCATCAGTCTCATAAGCCATCCTAGCAAGATCATGCTGCAGGTAGTCCTCAACAGACTGAAAAACCAAGCAGAAAAACTCCTGGCAGAAGAACAAGCGGGCTTTAGACCAAAACGCAGCACAATGGAACAAATTTTCAACCTGAGAATTCTGATAGAGAAGCATCTCCAACACCAAAAAGACTTGTACCACAATTTCATAGACTTCAAAAAGGCCTTTGACAGGGTATGGCATGACGGCCTCTGGCAAGTACTCAGGCACTTCAACATTGACAACTGCCTAATTGAAGTCATCAAGGCTCTGTACGAGAATGCAAGAAGTGCAGTTTTCATGAACAATCACGTGGGCGAGTTCTTCAAGACCACGGTTGGAGTCCGCCAGGGCTGCCTTCTCTCACCTGTACTCTTCAACCTCTTCCTCGAAAACATCATGACAGAGACACTGCAAAACCACCACACTTCCATCTCCATTGGTGGAAGACCCCTTTGCAACCTCAGATTTGCAGATGACATTGACCTCATGGGCAGCAGCAAACAAGAACTGCAAATCCTCACAGACAGTCTAACAAATCGAGCGAGCGCATACGGCATGGAGGTCAGTACAGAGAAATCAAAGATCATGGTCAACAGCGCGAGTAATGACAGCACGGAAATAAAGATGAATGGAGAAATATTGGAAGAGGTGAGCCAATTCAAATACCTAGGCTCCATCCTAACAAAAGATGGCACATAAAACAATGAGATGAAAGCTCGCATTGCAACAGCAACATCTGCTCTAGTCAGACTCCAGAGGATCATCAGAAGCAACAACATCAGCTTCTGCACCAAATACCACCTCTACAAATCCCTCGTGATATCTATCCTCCTATATGGCTGTGAATCATGGACTCTGACAGCAGAGTTAGAGAGAAGAATCCAAGCATTCGAGAACAAGTGCCACAGAAGACTCCTCAAAATATCATACAAAGAACACAAGACCAATAAATATGTGAAAGAAGAAATCAAAAAGCGTGTGGGCCCCCAAGAGCCTTTGCTCTCCACCATAAAGAGGAAAAAGCTGATGTGGTTTGGTCACACCACAAGACACAACACCCTAGCAAAAACCATCCTGCAAGGAACAGTCGAGGGCAAGAGAAGAAGAGGCCGCCAAAAGAAATCATGGGTTGACAACATCAAAGACTGGACTGCCCAACCCCTGCAACGCCTCCTACTAGCCACACAGGATCGTGAAGCATGGAAAAAGATCTCCGTTGCGTCTTCTCTCATGTCCCCCCTACGTCCTTTGGGACATGGGACTGAGTGAGTGTGAGTGAGTTTTAAAGAAGGCAACGGTGTTTTTTCTTTGTCAGGGGAGGGAATTCAAAGCGTTGTCAGTGGCACGAGGGGTACCGACTAGCGAATCCAGAATAAAAGTTAATTTGTTTTTTTACTTTTCTCTCCACATGTTTTTGGATAATGGTTATCTGCAACCCTAAAATTGTGCCAGTATAAATGACGGTGCTTGCAAGATTATCTACTACCTTTTTACTTTTTTTGGTTTAGTTTTGATCTGTCTCTTATTTTTGTGTCTTACTACTTTTCAGTGTAGTAACTATGTTTAACAGAATAACGGTGTTCATTTTTTTTTATATCGGTCAAAAATGGATGTGCTTTTGTGTGTGTGTGTGTGTGTGTGTGTGTGTGTGTGTGTGTGTGTGTGTGTGTGTGTGTGTGTGTGTGTGTGTGTGTGTGTGCAAGCATCCATTTTTGATCGACAACTTTTCAGGGTGTTGGCTGATTGGTTGGTTGGTTGATGGTCGTTTGTTCGTCTGCTTAGTTGTTTACTCTCAGTTTGTGTTAACAATAAGTCTTTGTTAATCATTGTTAAATTCTTTTATATGGAGGATAATGGAATAAGCATTCATGTGCTTTTTTCATCCAGTCCCCCTGTGTATGCAGTTTTGTAAAACTTGTCATCTGTTCCCACCGGCACACAATGGCCTACTCTTACGAAAAGCGGAACAGGATTTAACGTGTGCGCAAGATGTTCTGCGTGCTGTCGTACACGGGGCCTCGGTTTACAGTCTCATCCGATAGCGTGCTCCCCGTGGGGATGCTAGGGGATTTTACAGTAGAAACAGCATCCCCACCTTCTGGAAATTCTGTGCCAGCAATTCCTTCTTTTCTATCCCTCTCTTTGTTTCTGAAAAACAAATAAACAGAGAGACTGACAGAGATAATGATACAGAGAAATACACATACAAAAGACAGACACACAAACAGAAAAAAGACAGACACACAGAGACACACAGAGACACAGACACACAGACACACACGCACACACAGACACACACACACACACACACACACACACACACACGTACAGACACAGACACAGACACACACACAGACACACACACACAGACACACACACAGACACAAACACACAGACACACAGACACACAGACAAACAGACACACAGACACACACACACACACAGACAAACAGACACACACACACACACACACACACACACACACACACACACACACACACACACACACACACACACACACACACACACACACCACACACACAGAATAACATAAAAAAGATCCCAAGAAAGGTACACACGCACTGTGCCTGTTGTGCCAGGGAGCCGATTTTCACAGTGGCCGACAAATCTGCGTTACCATGACAACCAGGGGTTATAATCTTCTGCTATTGTCGCTTCCAGACAGTTTAGGGGTCTGTCGTCACTGCACAGCAGGCGTACGCCAGTGCGCGGGCCCTGCCGTTTATGTGTGTGTGCGTGTGTGTATGCTTCATTTTTGTGCGAGGGCTTGTGGGCCATTATGCCAATGTGTTAATGAGAGAGAGAGAGAGAGAGAGAGAGAGAGAGAGAGAGAGAGAGAGAGAGAGAGAGAGAGAGACAGAGAGACAGAGAGAGAGAGAGAGAGAGAGAGAGAGAGAGAGAGAGAGAGAGAGAGAGAGAGAGACAGACAGACAGACAGACAGACAGACAGACAGAGACAGAGAGACAGAGATAGAGGCAGAGGCAGAGGCAGAGGCAGAGACAGAAAGACATAGAGAGAGACAGAGACAGAGACAGAGAGAGACAGAGAGAGAGAGACAGACAGAGAGACAGAGACAGAGAGAGAGAGAGAGAGAGAGAGAGAGAGAGACAGACAGACAGACAGACAGACAGGCAGGCAGGCAGACAGGCAGACAGGCAGACAGACTAACAGATAGACAGAGACAGAGAGACAGAGAGACAGAGAGAGAGAGAGAGAGAGAGAGAGAGAGAGAGAGAGAGAGAGAGAGAGAGAGAGAGAGAGAGAGAGAGAGAGAGAGATATTCGTTCTACTATCTGGTGTCAATATCTCATTGATTGTACATCTTCCTTAAAATTGTCCCAAAGCTAAACCGCCTTTCGCACGACACATCTTTTGTATCATGTATGTCCCATTTCTGACACATCTCCCATATTGATATTTGTCCCAATTTTGACACATCTTCGTAGCATATTAGTCCCAATTGTGACACATCTTCCGTGTTAATATTTTTCCCAATTCTGACACATTTCTGTGATGTATTTGTCCAAGTTCTGACATATTTTCAGTATCATTTTTGTACCATCTTTAAGAATCCCTCTTCGTACTATTTTGGTCCAATTTCTGACACCATTTTCGTATTAGTTGGATGCTGTTTCTGGCTCAACTTCTGCATTATTGTCCCAATCCTGACATCTTCCTGTTGATATGACTGTCCCATTTCTGACAATTCTTCCTATTGGTATTATTGTATCATTTCTGACACAGCTTCTGCATTGATATTGTCCCATTTCTGACACATTTTCCTGTGTTCTCGTGATACCATTTGTCTCACCGTTTGTATCGTCACTGTCCCATTTCTCACAATGTCCGTCTCATTTTTGTATAATTTCTGACACATCTTATATTATTGTTCCATTTTGGACATATCTTTTGTATCATCATTGTCATGTCCCATTTCTGACACTTCTCCAGTGTTAATGTCCCATTTTTGACACATCTTTTGATTCGTTGTCTTATTTCGGGCATTTTTTTTTAATCTGTTGTCCCATTTCTGACACATCTTCTATGTTGTTGTTGTTCTATTTCTGACAAATCTTCCATTTTGCTGTTTTCCTATTTCTGATATATCTTCCACATCGTTGTCGTTCTATTTCGAACACATTATCCACTTTTTTTTTTAATATTTCGAACACATTTTCATTATGCATATTCTTGTCCTATTTAAAAACACTTTTTCCATATTGCTGTTGTTCTATTTCGAACACATTTGCTATGTTGTTGTTTTATTTCGGATATATCTTCCATATTGTTGTTATTGTTTTATTTCGGAATATATTCAACATTGTTGATGTTCTTCTATTTCGGATATATCTTCCATATTGTTGTTATTGTTTTATTTCGGAATATATTCAACATTGTTGATGTTGTTCTATTTCGGATATATCTTCCATATTGTTGTTATTGTTTTATTTCGGAATATATTCAACAGTGT
>CM060341.1:4008504-4013504 GCA_030674155.1 Stramonita haemastoma
TTGTGGTGTTTTTGTGTAGTATTATGGTGTTTTGGTGTAGTATTATGGTGTTTTTGTGGTCTTGCTACTTATTTGGGGTTTTTTGTTTTTTGGAGGGAGTAGGGGGCTGTGTGTGTGTCAAGTCAAGCCAAGTCAAAATGATCGTTATTTAGCAGTGTATGTATGTATGTATGTGTGTGTGTGTGTGTGTGTGTGTGTGTGTGTGTGTGTGTGTGTGTGTGTGTGTGTGTGTGTGTGTGTGTGTGTGTGTGTGTGTGTGTGTGTGTGTGTGTGTGTGTGCGCGCGCGCGCGTGTATGTTTATTATTTTTTTTAGGGGGGGGGGGGGGCTGGGTAGAGTCATTCCTCGGCTAGAGCTCTGAGGTTCACCAATGGTGAAATACTTGCATATGCGACCGTTTTTACCCACGAAATAATTGGGGGGGGGGGGGGGGAGGGGGGGCGGTGTAATGGAGTGGGTACTGATGATAGCTCCAGAGGAAATCTCCTGGACAGGGGCCTGGGAGGTGGTATGATCTCCGGCCATCAGATGACAAGCTCCACGTTCTAACCACTGGGCTAGTCCATCCCCTGCCCCCCTTTGTTTCATGTAAGAACCACGGTACGAGGAGGGAAGTGACTGTGTGATGTAGAAAACTTAAGGATAGGTCACACTGAGTTGTAATAAATGGAATAGCAGGATGTTTTGGTTTATCACAGTTTTGAAGAGTGCGGAAACGAAACACACATTCACATACACACACACATAGACACATCATTAAGATTTACAGGATTTTGCATTCAAGAATTCTTACAGCAATAGCAGTAAAACAGAATATATATGTTCGTGTTGCATTATTGTAAAATAGCAAGTTTTCACTTATTTTCTGGGGGCTGCATGCTCCTAGCTAATCCTTGCTAGAATATTGAAACTTTGTTTTTTATTCACAGAGGAGCCTTGTGTCATCAAGACGGCTGACAAACAGCAGACCACCACCACCGCCACCCCCCCCGTTACTACCGCTACCACCACCCCACCACCACCACCACCACCACCACCGCCATCACCACCGCCACCACCACCACCGCCATCACCACCGCCACCACCACCACCACCACCACCATCACCACCACCACCACCATCACCACTACCACCACCACCACCACCACCATCAAGAAACAGCTTTGCCTTCCTGAAAGGACAGCAGGCAGAAACGACCTGAGGTGCAGATGCAGATGTCAGTGCTTGGATATGACATGACGTTTTGACATGACATGACATGACAGCATGGGGGGCACTACGGCCATGTCCAGCACTGACCGGGTCATCAGTGAGAGAGCTGCAGAATCAGGCCACCTGCATCTTGTCCAGGGGTCAGGAAGTCCACGCCCCCGATACTTTGAGCTTGAAGCCAGCACAGGACTTAGCTGGGCTGTGTGTTCTGTTCACTGAGGGACTGCAGAGAAAAACAGGACTTCAACCATCAACTGAATGTGAGTACGATGAAGTTTATTATGTTATATTTACTCTCTCTGTCTCTGTCTCTGTCTCTGTCTGTCTCTTCTCGTCTTTTGTCTCTTCTCTCTCTCTCTCCTCCCTGTCTCTCTCTCTCTCTCTCTCTCTCCTCCTCCTCTTTCTCCCTCTCTCTTCTCTCTCTCCTCTCTCTCCTCTCTCTCCTGTCTCTCTTTCCTCTTGTCTGTCTCTCTCCTTCACTCGTCTGTCTGTCTCTCTTCCTTCCCCCCTCTTTCCCCCTGTTTTGACAATTTTGCGCACGCACACACACACACACACACACACACACACACACAACACACACGCACCACGCACGCACGCACGTACGCACACACACATACACACACGAGGTGCTTATTCCATTATCCTCGAAAGAAAAGAATATCAAATACACACACACACACACACACACACACACACACACACACACACACACACACACACACACACACACACACACACACACACACATTCAATCATTCAGTCTCCCTGATTAGACAAAAAGGAATCCTATTCATCAATTTGTTTTCGTTCCTCAGCTAGAGCTCTGAGGTTCACCAATGGGGAAATTTTTGCGTATTCGACCATTTTTGCCAACCATGAAGGTAGCTGCATTACGTCATCGGGAATACAGGTATGCTTGTATGTATGTCTTTGCTTTCAGACACTTCACAGCAACCTTTGACCTCCTCACCCCACAATCCATGACCCCCATGACTCTCACTGGTTAGGCCCGTGTTGGTCAATAAAAGGGGAGGGAATGAAGACACAGGAAATGCAACCAAGCTTCTGCTTCGTCCAACTCTCTGTCTGTCTCTCTCTCTCTCTCTCTGTCTCCCTCTCCCTCTCTCTCCCTCTCTCTTCCCCTCCTCTCTCTCTCCCCTCTTTCTCCCTCCCTCTCTCTCTCTCTCTCCTCTCTCCCTCCCTCTCTCCCTCCCCTCTCTCTCTCCCTCTCCCTCTCCCTCTCCCTCTCTCTCTCCCCCCCCCTCTCTCTCTCCCTCTCTCTCCCTCCCTCTCTCTGTCTCTGTCTCTCTCTCTCAGACAAGCAACTTCTTCTGTCTTGTCATAAGAGCGAAACATTCCTTGCGCTGCCGTTAAGCGCCTGACAAGTCAGGCCCCGCGCATCCGATATCGGCATACACCAAAGCTTTGAAGGGTTTTTGAGATCTGGAACTACAAGAAAATATCCGATCATTCTCGTCAAAATACGCAGACAACTACAGTTGTAAGTCATAGGATCGAAAACGCGTCCGTATGCACACAGCCACCGACCACACTACTGTCGCCTTGCAACAACCGATTTCACAGGCACGACCAGAAACACAACACAAGCGGCTGTGAGACGTCTGGACATTGGTCACCACACACAGAAGGGACACCTGTCTCACCCGCACATTTTCCTCCCTTACACATTCACCTATCCCGTAGTCTTGGGGCACTCACCCCTGAAGACTTTCCAACCAGCTTCCTCCTCATCCATTCCTCGCGCACGCGCAAATTTTGAGCTTTTTCCCGTAGCAAGTCGGGGCCAGTCCAGTCCACTCGGTGGCGTTCGTTTGCTGGACTTTGAACTGACTGCCCGGTGAGTAGTTTACCGACAAAGGATCACTGGGCACCACACTTCTGATTGCATCCTCAGTCCTTGCTAAATAATAAAAGTAGATGAATAATATAGAAAATAAAACATAGCATAGGGAATAAAATAAATGAAATAAAACCTAAATTATTTTCATTAAACGAGACATAGAATAGGAAATAGCGTACAGAGATGGACTAGAATAAAAAAAAAAAAAACCTATAAAAAAATAAAACATAGGGAATAAAAACTAAATGCAAGAGATGACAGGAGCGCAATCTGGGTGACAGTGATCCTGGTGTCCGTAAACACCACCACCTACACTGATCCTGGTGTCCGTAAACACCACCACCTACACTGATCCGGGTTTCTGTAAACACCACCACCTACACTGATCTTGTTGTAAACACCACCACCTACAGTGATCCTGGTGTCCGTAAACACCACCACCTACAGCGATCCTGGTGTCCGTAAACACCACCACCTACAGTGATCCTGGTGTCCGTAAACACCACCACCTACAGCGATCCTGGTGTCCGTAAACACCACCACCTACAGCGATCCTGGTGTCCGTAAACACTACCACCTACAGCGATCACCTACACTGATCCTGGTGTCCGTAAACACCACCACATACACTGATCCTGGTGTCTGTAAACACCACCACACCTACACTGATCCTGGTGTCCTGTAAACACCACCACCTACAGCGATCACCTACACTGATCCTGTGTCCGTAAACACCACCACCTACACTGATCCTGGTGTCTGTAAACACCACCACCTACAGCGATCACCTACACTGATCCTGGTGTCCGTAAACACCACCACCTACAATGATCTTGGTGTTGGAAAACACCACCACCTACACAGGCTTTGAGACAGTGGTCAGGAGGGATTTGGACGTTGTCACCTCTCACATGTTCACAGCATTTCCTTAGGCTCCTTCCTTCCCACACTTTATTCCACACGGGTCCTAATCTGGTGAGTGGTCGTGTGGGTCATGTGAGAGTCCTCTTCTGTGGTGAGTCATCATGGGGTCATCTGAGAGTCTTCTCCTGAAAGCCATCATGTGGATCACGTGGGAGCCGTCTCCTCCAAAATGAGGCCATCCTCTGGAAAGCTGACATCAAAACATGCTCAAAAAGTGTAAGTATATAAGAAGTGGACAGCTGTAGTGGAGTGATTCAGGTCTGGGGTGTTTAGCTAAGATTTGAGTAAAATATAGTTCACTTCTGGATAAGCACGATGAGTAATTAAGGATTTTTTTCTAATTTTAAAGACTGTGTGTGTGTTGTGTGTGTGTGTGTGTGTGTGTGTGTGTGTGTGTGTGTGTGTGTGTGTGTGTGTGTGTGTGTGTGTGTGTGTGTGTGTTGCCATGTTTGCTGCTTATTATGTTCAAAGAATGCCTCAATGCTTGCAATTTATTCAGAAAAAAACATGGGCAGGAAGACTCGACTTGATAAATTTGTTTTGGAATTTATTCAGAAAGAAATGTACTGAAATCGTGTAGTGGATAGATTTATTTCTGGACTTTATTCAGATCTAAAGATGTGCAGAAATAGTGTACTTGCCAACTTCATTTCTAAATTTATTCAATCACTGGGCATTTTTAATTCTGTCGGAAACGGAGATAGCCTAGTGGATAGAGCGTTGAGCTCATGATCTTACGGCCCGGGTTTGAGCCACCGCTGAGACTCTTTCGAGATTTTCCCCCGGGTGTTAACATCACTACCGACTCCACTCTCCGAAAGTCTTTTAGAGGAGACTTTAGCCAAGATCCTACATGCTAACGCACGCAGAACATATTGGGTACATGGTAAAACCTGTTTTGCCTCTAGAAAAAGTACGCTATTACGTGCCTGTAGGAACTTACGACAATTAAAAAAAACACACGCACATCAGTGTTTTGTTTAAACATCATCCCCGAAGTC
>CM060341.1:4016004-4028504 GCA_030674155.1 Stramonita haemastoma
TATTCAAAAATGAAATATTTTCAATGACCTATCTGGAAATTTATTAGAAAAAAATCCGAACACCAAAATCCAACAATTTTTAAAATGTTGATAGGACTGGCAATTACAAATATTTGATAAAACTACTTCTGCGTTCCCTGGCTATGCTAAATTCTTAATCCGGTGATAAAAACCGACCTGTGCTGTTGTGTCTAAAGCTACACACCATAGTGTCTACCTGTTCTTGTGTCCACATGCATGCATGCAGACAGACCAGCCAACGGACTGACGACCCTTACCCCAATATTAACCTTTAACACTAACCCTAACCCTTTACAACTAACCTTTAGTTACTCTAGCCCTGGTCCCTCATGTGAACACAAATGGCAGGTAGATTCCTTGGTACATGCTGACACTATGGCAAAACATTTTTGTCTCTATGGTTGGGGGTGGTTGTAGAATTTTTTCTTTTTCGTCGTCGTCGAACTCTCAAACAGAAAATACTGTTGTCTGTCATATAAGCGAAAATGCGATGCGCTGCCGTTAAGCGCCTGACAAGGCAGGCCCAGCGCCTATGATTTCGGTGTAGGAGAGAATCGCTAGCGTTTGTCTTTTTTAAATGGCAGGAAAATGAACCAAAAGGTAGAAAATAGACAAGAAGACGACAGGAAGAAAAGGCAGAAACATAAGGAGAGAAATAAGAGAAATCCTAGCCCAGAATTTCCAAAAGGTGGGGATACTGTACTGACAATCCCCCCCCCCTCATCCCCCAGAGAGGAGAGGGAAGGGAGGGAGGATTGGAGCTTAGAATTTTAAGGAAAAATGTTAGGAAGGGGGGGGGTTGAATGTTTAGGTCTGTGGGAATACGGTAAGACTGTGAATGCGATAGGGGATAGGTAGTGATGGATAGGGGATAGGTAGTGATGGATAGGGGATAGGTAGTGATGGATAGGGGATAGGTAGTGTATGGATAGGGGATAGGTAGTCATCGTAAGTTGGGAGGGGGTGGGGGGTTAGAAAAAAAGAATTTCTAAAAACAAAAATAATGGGGTGCAGATTTTTTTTTAAAGCAGAATTTTATAATCGGGAATGGCGGAGTGATGGAATTGAGAGGGTGGGGGGAGGGAAGAGAGGAGCAGAGGGGGAGGGAGGGGGAGGTAGGGGATGTATTATATGACAGAGGTGTTTAAAGGGGGGGTTAGAAATGTGTTTAGGTCAGTAGGAATGAAAAAAGGAGACTGTGTTTGTGTGTGTGCGTGTGTGTGTATGTGCGCGTGCGCGCGCATGAGGGTGGGGTGGGGGGTTATTTTAATAAGTGGAAAAAGCAGTTAGGAACAGGATGATTGCTGCTTGTTAGTTTTGGATGAATGTTTTGTGTATGGTCGACCACTGGTGTCTTAAGTTGGGTTGTTTTTCTTTTCCGTTTTTTTTTTTAACCTTTTCTTCTACATTGAATCAGAAACGGTATCAGAGAAAAATGACCTTGTCCTATGACTATCAAAAGAATGGCAAAGTTGTTTTTTTCATATTATTCTATGCAGGGGAAACATCGTATTTGCAGACTGCTGTAGAATTTACTTTATGTGAAGAAAACTGAAGAAATGTGATTGCATGTTTGTACATTTGTAAGTGGAGGTTTTCAGAATTGAAAGGAATATTGTCAGTGTGGTAGTGCGTAAGAGATAGACATGAGCCATGTGTGTATGAACATGTGTATGCTAGTGTCTGCCTAAATGTTTAATAGATGGTGGATGTCTTTGTTTTTTTAGGCGAGGAAGAGGAGGGAGGAGGGGGAGGATGATTATGGGAATATTTAAGTGCAATCCATGTTCAGATCAGAGAATTTATATTTTTGGAGGGGAGGGAGGGGGAGGAGGGGGAGAGAGAGAGAGAGAGAGAGAGAGAGAGAGAGAGAGGAGAGAGGGGGGGGGGGGGGGAAGAGGGGGAGTGGGGTAGAGAGGGGGAGGGATGGTAATGGAAAAAATGGTTGTGCTTTTTCTTCATATAGTATATATTTCATTATTTTCATGAGGTTGATTGCAAAAAAGTAATTGTACATTTTTCGTTGTTGCTTTAAAAAAAACACTTTTTCAATGAGATTGAATGCAAGAAAATCAATAGTATAATTTTCGGCTTTTTAAAATATTTTTTTAGATTGAATGCAAGAATACAAAAGTGTGTGTGTGTGTGTGTGTGTGTGTGTGTGGTGTGTGGTGTGTGTGTGTTGTGTGTGTGTGTGTGTGTGTGTGTGTGTGTGTGTGTTGTGTGTGTTTTAATTTATTAGATTGAATGCAAGAAATAGAATTTTTCATTAAAAATTATTAGATCAAATGCAAGTAATACAATAGTGTATTTTTTTAAATTAGAAATTATTAGATTAAATGCAAGAATTACAATAGTGTTTTTTTCATTGTATTTTTCATTAAAAATGTTTTAGATTGAATGCAAGAGATACAATGGTGTATTTTTCATTAAAAAATATTAGATTTGAATGCAAGAAATACAATAGAGAATTTTTCATTAAAAATTATTTGATTGAATTCAAGAAATACATTGTTTTTCATTAAAGATTATTGGATTGAATGCAAGAAATACAATAGTGTATTTTTCATAAAAAATGATTAGATTGAATGCAAGAAATACAACAGAGTATTTTATATATTTTTTTTAGATTGAAAGCAAGAAATACACCAGTGTATTTTTCAGTTTATTATGAGATTGAACGCAAGAAATATGATCTTTTTCTTTCTTTTTTTCTAAATTTTGGCAATATTTTGGTTTATTGAAATGTCAGTTGAAAAAAATGTAATCCTGCAATAGCCTTTGATATTGGCAGGGTGTACTAGTTTATATAGTGGTGTGTGAAGTGTATGGGGCAGAAAGTGGTTTCTTTTTTTTCTTTTCGCGTGTTTTTTTCTATTTATTAAATTGCATCTAATGTAATATAAAAGGACCAGGCTCTATGCTTGCTTGTTTTTGTTTTTTATTTTTTTTTTTTATTGAAATGACGATATTGGTTATTGGTGGCAGATCTGTGAATGAATTTTCCGCTAGCAGATCGATACGATTTTACACCAATACAGCTATGAAAAATATCTGAAGATTTCATGCCATAGTCTAGTAATCGTTAGTGTGCCTGTGTGCCTGTGTTTTGTTGTTGTGTGTGTGTGTGTGTGTGTGTGTGTGTGTGTGTGTGTGTGTGGTGTGTGTGTGTGTGTGTGTGTGTGTGTGTGTGTGTGTGTGTGTGTGTGTGTGTGTGTGTGTGTGTGTGTGTGTGTGTGTGTGTGTGTAGGGGGGATGTTGGGTTTTTGCTATTTTAAAATTGTCGAAACATATACCATAACAAAAATAAATCTAGTCCTATACTAGCCTATGGTAACGGCAGGAATGAGAATAAGAAATTATTTATTGCCGCATTTATTTTCAATTTACGGCAAATTAAGTTCTGTGTGTGTGTGGTTTTTAAAACTGCTGGATTCGCAGCTGTAATGAAAATTTGACTTATAAAAAATTGCCGTACTTTTTTGGCAATGGAGGCAGAGGAAGTATTGAAATGTCACATTCAAAATGCCATGTTTTGATATTTTAAAAAGTTCGTGTACATTTGAACAACCTTCCATGTTTGTTTTACCAATTCTGGTAGAAGAAAACCATTTTTTGCCAAAGAATAACAAATGTTGATTTTACTTCCCATGAATTGATTTAGAAACCTCATTTGTCATTAGCATTCATGTTCTTTTTTTTTTTTTGGGGGGGGGGGTGATTTTTTTTTACTTTTGAGTTGCATATATTATCAGGGGTTTTCTTGCTCTATTAGTACACTTTTTCCACCACCCCAACCCCCTCTCCCAAATACTTCTCTTTGTCTCACCCCAGTTAAACTTGTTGTAGAATCTCAGCTGTAAATGTTAGATGGTATGGATAAAATTGCAACGCAATTGAATTAACTTTTATCATAATTATGTGAGATAAAATCCAAACTTGTCCATCTAATTGAGTGAAGAGAAAGTTGCTTTTTTTATTTTTTATAGAGTACCAACAGAAGATTTTTTTGGTAACAAACATTGCTTCCATTTCCCTGTATTTTATAAAACCTCTAAAGAAATTTATGATTAAAAAGAATTAAGTTTAGAGGTGGTGAGCACACACCACTGGCACTTGACAACCCAACTGACTTTGTTGAGAAAACTACAAGCATTGTACAACTCCCTTTTCTTGAAAACTTACAAGATGATGCATTGCACGTATTTATTCGGGGTGTTTTCTGGTTGTAAAGATAACATGACTGGAATTAAGCTTTTTGTCACTTGTGTGTTTTAAAAGCAGACTGGAATGAACATGTTATTGTGGTCTGAGATATGTCAAATTGCTGATGTGAGAAATGACAACGAACAAAATGTCATGGGTTGGTCATTGTGTCACTGCTGGTCAGAGCATTGGGAAAAGCCTACCTCCCCCTTCAGCCCCAAAAGAAAAGCTGGAGTTAGGGTTGGGTAGCCGGCTCGCAGCTGTAGTGAAAATTTAAACAATTCAGAATGACAGGAAAACCTTGTCAAAACTTGATGAAAAGTACTACAAATGAGAATAAGAGCGAAAATAGACAACACAAACTTGAGCAAGGTTTTTATTCAAAGCTCGATTCGTGAAGGACTAGCTGGGTGTTTGCAAGTGTAGAGTATGTGCATAAGATCTGGATGAATGTGCACATTTTGTCTGTTTGCTGTCTGTTTGTCTCTCTCTCTCTGTCTCTCTCTCCGTGTCTCTCTCTCTTCTGTGTCTCTCTCTCTGTGTCTGTCTGTCTGTCTGTCTGTCTCTCTGTCTCTGTTCTGTCTCTCTGTCTCTCTGTCTCTCGTCTCTCTGTCTCTCTCTGTCTGTCTTCTCTCTCTCTCTCTCTCTCTCTCTCTCTCTCTCTCTCTCTCCTCTCTCTCTCTCTCTTCTCTCTCTCTCTCTCTCTCTCTCACTCACGCGCGCGCGCACGCTCTCTATCGCTCTCTCTCTTTGTATTATCAATGTAGTAAGTTATCATTTAATCATTATCAAATGTATTAGTTTATATGAATGTTGCTTGTTTGTCCACAGTCTTTGCAATATTCATTGTCTTCTTCACTGTATACTATGCCTTTTTAAAAAGATCTGTACTGACTTTGATTTATCGCTGGTTCGTCTTTGTTTTGTCGCTGATTTGATTTTTTTATAATTATAACAAAGGCTTTTGGCCACTTGCAACTTGATAGATTTCGTCAGTCATATTGTTTTAAAGAAGTGTTTTGTGTGGGTGTTTTGTAAAACTTTGCTTTTTGGTTTTTTTTATGATGATGTAACCTGAAAATGCTGTCCCCTGTCTGTCTGTCTGTCCCTCCCTCCCTCCCCCCTCTCCTCTCTCTCTCTCTCTCTCTCTCTCTCTCTCTCTCTCTCTCTCTCTCTCTCTCTCTCTCTCTCTCTCTCTCTCTCTCTCTCTCTCTCTCTCTCTTTTTGTTGTTTGTTTGTTTGTTTGTTTGTGTGTTTGTTTGTTGTTGTTGTTGTTGTTGTTGTTATTTTTCCTGGTCGTTGAATCCAGATTTGATGCTTTTGTAGAATTTACATTGTACAGCTATTAATTCGTGTCTGTATGCAGATAATTATGTCAGTAATATTGATACGTCCTGGAATGTATATGCATTGGATCTAATGCGTATTTTGATGATTATGATATGAGCATAATTATCACATTGTATGGGTAAAAATGTACATGTGTATGGATATGTATTCAGGATAATTTGTCTTTGCGTGCGCGCGCGCCAGTGTGTGTTGGTGTAATTGAGTGAGTGTGTTTGTTTGTGAGTGTTGGTGTGTATGTGCGTGTTGGTGTAATTTTGTTTATTTTTTTTTGTGTGTGTATGTGCGTGCGTGCGTGTATGTGCTCGTCTGTGTGCGTGTGTGTGGGTGTGTTTGTGTGTGTGTCTGTGTCTGTGTGGTGCGTGTGTTTGCGTGTGTTCGTGTGTGTGTGTATCTTATCTTGACTTTTGGGAAGAACTGTTTGTTTAGGGTAGGGAGTGTTAGAGAGTGTAGTTTTTCGTGTTTGATTGTTGTTAAGTAACTTGATTGGTTCACTTATGTGGTACTTCATTGATTTCCTGATTTATCAATAATTGAATTGTAATATGACTGACTGATTTTCTTAATATGTTACATTTATTTGTTTATTAATTCATTGATTTATTCATATTTCTTTCTTTCATTTTGTCCCCATGAGGGCCTGGTGTAAAGAAGCCTCTGGCTTACCCAATTACCCTCATTAAAAATTTCGAGTTCGAGTTCGAGTTCTCTCTCTCTCTCTCTCTCTCTCTCTCTCTCTCTCTCTCTCTCTCTCTCTCTCTCTCTCTCTCTCTCTCTCTCTCTCTCTCTCTCTCTCTCTCCCTGTGTCTGTTTCTGTCTGTCTGTCTGTCTGTCTGTCTGTCTGTCTGTCTATCTCTGTCTCTCTCGCCGTCTTTCTCCCTGTGTCTGTCTATGTCGCTGTCGGTCTGTCTGTCTGTCTGTCTGTCTGTCTGTCTGTCTGTCTGTCTGTCTGTCTGTCTGTCTGTCTGTCTGTCTGTTTGTCTGTCTGTCTGTCTGTCTGTCTGTCTTTATGAAGGCTGTATTCATATTTTATATTTTCAGTTTTATTCTGCAAGTTGACTATTATTGAGCTTTAGTCAATGTTATTTTAATATTTCAATGTTTTAAGTTTAAGTTGTGTCTTAATTATAATGTGTATTCATTTTTATGAATATATAGGCTATTCACAAAGATTGATCATGACAGTATGTCTAAACTTTATGTATTTTATTTAGAATGTGTAGATGTTCATTTTTATCATTATATAAGAATTTGATTTGTGTGTCACTAGTTAATAATCTCTCTCTCTCTCTCTCTCTCTCTCTCTCTCTCTCTCTCTCTCTCTCTCTCTCTCTCTCTCTCTCTCTCTCTCTCTCTCTCTCTCTCTCTCTGAATGTGTTAACTGTTGTCTAAACATGTTACCATCCATATTGAGAAATGTTTTATTCATATTTTGTACTGTTTTAATAATCACATGCCGAATGTAATTCATTTTGTGTAAACTTTTTGATTAATGATCTTTTCAAGTAAGCTGAATAACTTATGTCGGTCATGATTACAAAATGGTTATGAATGTGATTTTTATGACCATTATCATAAGATTAAGGTATTAGACTATATTATGTCACAGTGGATGGATTCCTCTTGTGTTCCGTTGCATGATTTATTTAAAATCAGGCATATACTTCCTTTAGAATGAAATTTATTGATGACATGCACGCGAACCTGTGTGTGTGTGTGTGTGTGTGTGTGTGTGTGTGTGTGTGTGTGTGTGTGTGTGTGTGTGTGTGTGTGTGTGTGTGTGTGTGTGTGTGTGTGTTAATTGTTTTTATTATTTTCGTTTTCCCTTTTATCAAAATGTTATGATTTATACGACTTGTTTTGTTGATAGATTGCATATCAATTTTTAGAATGTTCTGTTCCTGTTTTTCCTGTCTTTATTTTGTTTTTACAACTTTAGTGCATGTGCACGCGTGGATATATGCTTGTGTAAGTGTGTGTTGTGTGGTGTGTGTGTGTGTGTTGTGTGTGTGTGTGTGTGTGGTGTGTGTGTGTGTGTGTTGTGTGTGTGTGTGTGTGGCCGCGTGCGTCGTGCGTGTGTGTGTGTGTTATGTTGTGCGTGAGCGTGCGTGAGTGAGTTTGCGTGTGTGTGTGTGTAGCCTACGTGAGTGAGTCTTACAGTGCATTATCCTTATCATTTTTATGATCAATATCGTTAGTAGTATGATTATCATTATCATTGTATTTCCTTTAGATCCTTTTGAGTGAGTTGTTGCTATGAGTTGTAAGAATGTTGTAGCTAAATGTTTTTGGGCGGGGTTTTATTGGTTGTACTTTGCTTGTTTGCTTGCTGCTTCATTTCTGTTAGTTTGTTTTTTGTTCGTGTTTTTTTTGTTTTTGTTTTTGTTTTGGTTTGGGGTTTTTTTTTGCTAGATTAAAAAACGCTAAGTTGTGCTTACTCAATGTACCGTCTGGAAATAAATTTTGTTTTGATTTGATTTGTGTCTGTCTCCGTCTCTCTTCGTCTCTTCTCTGTCCGTCTCTGTCTCTCTCTGTCTCCGTCTCTGTCCTCTCTCTGTCTCCGTCTCTCTTCTCTCTCTGTCTCCGTCTCTCTCTCTCTTCTCTCTCTCTCTCTCTCTCTCTCTCTCTCTCTCTCTCTCTCTCTCTCTCTCTCTCTCTCTCTCTCTCTTGTCTCCATCTCTCTCTCTCCCTCTCTTCTCCTCTCTTCTCTCTGTCCCTCCGTCTCTCTCTCTGTCTTTATCTTATTCTCTGTCCCACTCTTTGTTCCTATCTTTTAACACACACACACGCACGCACGCACGCACGCAGCACGCACGCACACACACACAAGACATACACACACACACGCTCTCTCTCTCTCTCACACACACACACACACACACACACACACACACACACACACACACACACACACACACACACACACACACACACACACACACACACACACACACACACAACACACACTCTCACTCTCTCTCTCTCTCTGTGCATGCATCTTTTCTATTCCTTCTGTTTGCGCGCGCGTGTGTGTGCGTGTGTGCGTGCGTGCGTGTGTGTATTGCATGCATGCAGGGTCAGCGCCACACGCATACACAGAAAACAACGCACACACAAACACGCACACGCATACGCGCGCGCATACCTCCTCCCCCCTCCTAGAATAAGGTGCATATGGAGAGGATCTGAAAAAAGACCGGTTTCAATCCCGTTTTACCTCGACTTTTGCACAGTAGCAGAGCCCAGGGCACCATGAGAGTACTGTGCTGTATGCATACACACTTTACTAGCATCTTTGATGTGGGTGGCGCTGTTCTTGTGGCGACACGACGTCATGAAGGGGACAGCCTGGCTGCATATATACCACGTCTGTCGGAAGGAAAGGTGGTCCAGTGTACGCAACAATACATAGTACTGCACATAATGACAACGATAATATACAATATGATGCCCCACAACACAGTGCAAGGACGCCCACAAACCAACACACAGAATAGAACCGCACACACACACAGGGGTGCGCGCTCCAATGCGCGCATACACCCCCCACCCCTAAGTATAAGGCGCGTATCAAGAAGTTGTGAGAAAAGGCCGGTTTGCCTCCTGTCCTACCACGACTTTTGCGCAGTAAAGGAGCCCACGGCACTATGCCAGTGCTCTACTGGATGCACACACACTTTACTAGCATCTTTGATATGGGTGGCGTTGTGCTTGTGGCGACACCACACCCTGAAGAGGGCAGCCTGGCTTGAATATAGCACGCTGTCGGAACGAAAGCTGGTACAGTGTTGGCAACAATAGTCGAGTCAAGTCAAAAACACTTAATGATCCCACAAAGGGCAATTACAGTACTGACAGGCATATTGATACGAATCATAATCAAAAGACACAAGATAGCTACATTTCATATTTGTTCAAATCATTCTAAGATAACTTCAAATAAAAATATCACAAACGCTCACATGCACACACGCATGTACGCGCGCTCGCGCACGCACGCACGCACACACATATATACACACACACGCACACGCGCGCACTGCGCGCATGCACACACGCACGCAAGCACACACACACATAATATATATGTTGGGGGGACGGGATAGCTTAGTGGTCAGAACATTGCGTTCGCAATGTGGCGACCCGGGTTCGATTCCCGTTCGAGGAGATTTTTCCCCTGGAATTAACATCAGTGCGGACCCCACTCCCCGAAAGTTCTTCGGATGAGACTTAAATCGAACGCGAACGCACGCAGAACATCTTGCGCACACGTTAAAACCCATTCCGCTTTTCGGAAGAGTAAGCCTTTGGTGCCGGTGGGAACATGACAAAATTGACAAAACTGCATATACACGGGGACTGGATGAAAAAAGCACATGAGGCATATTCTATTATCATCGCAATAAAAAAAGATTGAATCAATGAATAAGTAAATGAAATAGATAAATAAAGAAAGAAAGAAAGAAAGAAAGAAAGAAATGGCTAAATAAACCAAGGCTAGTACTGACCAGCCTGGAGTGAAGTGTCCACTAACGGGTCCAGTATGTCCCCCTGTTAACTTCCTTGCTGGTCAAGGGACTGATTGATTGATTGATTGATCAGGTGATTGATTCAATGAATGATCAGTTGATTGATTGGAAACAAAACCTTCTCTTACTGTCCATTTGGGGACGGGTAGTCCGGTGGTCAGATCATTGCGCTCGCAATTTGACGACCCGAGTTCGATTCACGTCCGAGGGGATTTTCCCTCTGGAGTTAACATCAGTGCTGACTCCACTCTCCCCAAAAGTCCTTCGAATGAGACTATAAACCGAGGTCCCGTGTGCGAACGCACGCAGAACATCTTGCGCACACGTTAAACCCTGTTCCGCTTTTCGTAAGTGTAGGCCATTGTGTGCCGGTGGGAACAGATGACAAGATTGACCAAACTGCATACTCACGGGGACTAGATGTAAAAAAAAAAGCACATGAGTGCTTATTCCATCATCAAAAGAATAAATAAATAAAAATAAATAAAAAAGTAAATACAAACACTAATGAGACACATTCCGCAATCACCCCTCTTCCAAAACAAAACAAAACGAACAAAACCAGACATACATCCCCTCTGCATCTTGCTGACAAAGACAATCCTGCAGGCACCCTGCCAAAAACAAAGGACAGACAGGCAGACAGACAGACAGACAGGCAGGCAGAAAGACTGACAGGCAGGCAGAAAGACTGACAGACAGGCAGACAGACAGACAGGCAGACAGACGGACGGACAGACAGACGGACGGACGGACAGACAAAGAAAAGGACAGAAAAAGTCACCCGGAAGAGGACAGGTCGGACAGCTGCCTATTTCCCGGGAGGATCAGTAAAAAGACGGAAATGGCAGAGAAATGTCAGGAGACTTGGTGAACCACAACAGTCCATCTCTTTGATGAATAGGATGTTGATGATGATGAATGATGATGATGATGATGATGATGATGATGATGATGATGTGTGTGTGTGTGTGTGTGTGTGTGTGTGTGTGTGTGTGTGTGTGTGTGTGTGTGTGTGTGTGTGTGTGTGTGTGTGTGTGTGTGTGTGTGTGTGTGTGTGTGTGTGTGTGTGAATAAATCAATCAAATTTTTATTTCCAGATGGTACATTGAGTAAGCATCGATTTGCTTTTTTCCATCAAGCCATCTATCTAAAGAAAAGAAAAAAATCAAAACAACTGCAAAAAACAAAACAAAGCAACACAAAAAACCAACAAAAATCAAAGCAGAAAATCCCTAGCAAAACAATAAAACCAGTATGTGTGTGTGTGTGTGTGTGTGTGTGTGTGTGTGTGTGTGTGTGTGTGTGTGTGTGTGTGTGTGTGTGTGTGTGTGTGTGTGTGTGTGTGTGTGTGTGTGTGTGAGAGTTTTATTTATTCATTCTTTTATACCGAGGATAATGGAATAAGCACTCATGTGCTTTTTATCCAGTCCCCGTGTGTATGCCGTTTTGTAAATATTGTCATCTGTTCTACCGGCACACAATGACCTACTCTTACGAAAAGCGGAACAGGATTTAACGTGTGCGCAAGATGTTCTGCGTGCGTTCGCACACGGGGCCTTGGTTTATAGTCACATCCAAAAGACTTGGGAAGAGTGAAGTCAGCGCTGATGTTAACTCCAGGGGAAAATCTGTGTGTGTGTGTGTGTGTGTGTGTGTGTGTGTGTGTGTGTGTGTGTGTGTGTGTGTGTGTGTGTGTGTGTGTGTGTGTGTGTGTGTGTGTGTGTGTATGTGAGAGACAGAGACAGAGACAGAGAGACAGAGAGACAGAGACAGACAGACAGACAGACAGACAGACAGACAGACAGACAGACAGACAGATAGATTTGTTGTTGTTGAAGAAGAAGAAAGAAAACGCAATAAGGACAAAGAAGGCAAAACAGACAGATAAAGTTTTGTCTAATATCACTTATGTGAACAGACATTAAACTGAAGAACAACACAGATAAAGTTACAGATAGAAAGAGACAAACCCTGATGACAAATGCTGCTCTTCACCACAGAACCAAATCAAATAAAATGACAGAGAAATCAGACTAGAACTGATCAATACAGCTACAGCCTTTCGTCTGCTATGGCAGCGATTACCTCCCTTTATTTCATCCTCCCATGCTGAAGACAGAAATGTTCAGCAGGAAATGATTTGCTTCTGCTGGTGTTCCTGGGCAGAACTAATAGAAACTGGCTTTGCGTTTTGGTTTTGTTTTGTATGTGTGGTTAAGTTCGACTGTTAGATTTTGTTCATTTTTTTAGTTCTAAAGGTTTGTACGTAATGTGCATGTAGATATAATCATTATCTTTTGCCGGTGTTCTGGGTAATGCCATGGATTTGTTTTCTATATTGTGTTTTCTTGTGTGTGATCACGTTTGAACATTAACGTTACATTTTATTCTTTT
>CM060341.1:4033504-4046004 GCA_030674155.1 Stramonita haemastoma
TTTGTCGCGTATCCTTACCAGCTTTCCTTCCGACAAACTAGCTGTCTTATCCTTTGGGGGCTGTGGTGTCTCCACAAATCCGGCGCCACACATGTCAAAGACGGTAGCACAGGCTGTATGCATGCAGTGCGGCATTGTCTTGGTGCCGTGGGGTCTGTTACCTTGCAAAAGTGGGGGCAGGACGGGGCTGAACACGGCTCTTTCCGTCGTTTCTTTGCCAGAAACTTCGCCTTTGTCATGAGCTGGCGGCGCCCATCTCCTCTCCCTCGCTACTCAACATTTCCTGACCCTAAAGAGGGAAGGTACTCATTTATAGCTGGGTGAACTGGGGGACTGTACTGAATCCAAGGCGCGCAAACGGTCACCCATCCACTTAGTAACCACGCTCGACGCTGCTTAACATTGGCTGGGGGAAAACAAGCGCTCTGACCACTGAGCTATCCCCCCTGCAGTAAACCTGCATCACTAAACCTGCACTAAACCTGCATCACTAAACCTGCACTAACCATCTTCTGATTTCTCCCTCTTTTCTCCGCAGCTGGAAATGGCCTGTGTGGAAATGACAGAGGTGTGTGGTGTCCTAAAGGGGTTCTGGTCGTAAAGTGGTCAGGCTCACCACACATCACTCCTCCCTGGGTCTGCAAACTTTCTGCAACAATCCTGACCTTTTCCTTCTGTTTACTACGTGGGCTGCCAATGCACAGACTGCACATTTCCAGACTGTCCACTCCAAACTAAAAACTCCTGCTTAGGTGACGCTCCACCACCAAATGAGTCTCTTAGCACCTGAACCACTTTTCCGCTAGGAGCCATCTTAGGCAAGTGGGGGTCAGGTTGTCGATTTTGAGATTTTGATTGATTATACAACTATAATCATTTTTCTACCTTGTAATGAAATATCAAGGCATGGTTTTGTTTCCTTTTGCTGCTAAATGCGCTTTTAAAATACCCAATCCCTCATTCTGACCATCTGTTACCATGCTAAACTTGTCCATTTCTCATTTTGTCACACCTTGCAGTCTATCATTATAATTTCTGATAACGTTTTATAGAATTGTCCGATTTTCAATCAGTTTATTGTATTGAATAGCCTTTTGATTACATATTCATAACATATCAATAGCTAAACATTGATCTCTGGTGCAATGCGACTCATTATGTGGTGGAACATCACTAATTATTATCAACTGACTTTGTGAGCTAAGAGTCGAGCAAAACAACAGACTTTCCTGGAGTTCTTGATTTCAGATCACAGAGTCAACCGAGCTTTAATTTATGTGATTATCTTTTTCTTGCCATTATTTCGGGTCAAAGGGTCAAGCAGAAGGACAAATGAAAGCATTCTTGATAAAACTCAGTAAAAAGACAAATGCTGGCTGAAGCTGACAAACACAGACTGAGACATATTGGTCATGCAAACAGACACACACAGACAAGTCTGATGACGACAGTTCTCCAAGGTAAGGTTGAGGGCAGAAAGAAAAGAGGCAGACCACCAACATCCTACATTGCGCAACAACACTCCTCCAACGGACTGGGTTCTGGGAGATCCTCTTCAGCTCGGCCCACGTCATTCCGGCTGCCTTCGTCTCTGCTTCAATGCTTCTGCGCCAGGTCTGTTTTTTGACGACCTACTTTCCGCTTCCCTTGTGGGTTCCAGTCAAGTGGCTGCCTGGTGACATTTGAAGCAGGCTTGCGGAGCGTATGGCTGATCCATCCCCATTTCCTTTTCTTAATCTCCGTCTCGATTGGAGCGTGTCTGGTCCTGTCTCAAAGTTCTTCGTTTGAGACGACTTCTGGCCACCTGATAACGAGGATGTTCCTAAGACATCTGTTAGTGAATTAATGTCTGGAGTTTGTGGGCGTTGGTCTTTGTTACCTGCCAGCACAAATCTACATGTATTTTTACTTCCAGTCCCCGTGTACATGCGGTTTTGTCACTTTTATCACCCATTCTTACCGGCACACAATGGCCCACTTTTCCGAAAGGCGGAACAAGTTTTATCGTGTGCACAAGATTTCTGTGCGCATTCACACACACGGGAGTTTGGTTTATAGTCTTATCTGAATGACTTTCGGGGGAGTGGAGTGGAGTCGGCACTGATGAAAAGTGTTGGGTCTAGTTAATAAAGCAGATATGATATTTAAAAAGTTAATAAAGCAGATATAAGATTTTTTCCGTCATTTTCATCGTATTTTAGTTAAAAAATCCAGAGATGGACCCTTGGATTTTTTTGGAAGGAACTTTCATCCCTCTACCTTTCCCCATAGCTTGCAACAGATATTTACAAACATAAAATGAGTATTTCTGTTTCTGACCTCTCCGACACTTGATGGTTCTTGGTCTACCCACTGTGACACCGCACTGCTCTCAGAGAGAGGACGAAAATCTGAAGATACAGACAATTCCATTTTCCTCCTTTCTCTCTTACTCCCCCCCCTCCCAAACCTCCTTCAGTGCCTTCTCCCCTGACAGCCCCCCCTCCCCCTCCCCCTCCTTTTGTCTCCGTCAGTTTCCCCCAGAACTTCTGTCTCCCGCTAGGGGAAAAGGAGGGAGGGGGGGATGGCTGCAGTTTCAGTGTTGGCTTAGGACGGAGAATGGACACTTTCCTTCTGTCTGTTACCTCATTTCTCTGTATCTGTCTGTTTGTCTTTCTGTCTGTCTGCCTGCGTGTCTGTCTGCTTGTGTGTCTGTTTATCTGTCTGTCTGTCTGTTTATTAGCCTTTTCTGCTCTGTAGGTTTTTTTTCATTTGCAGTGAACGTATATTTGTATGTGCCAGAGTGCATACACACATGTATGTCTAAAAATGTGCGAAAATCACGAATGCATGCATGCGCGCGCGCGCGCGTGTGTGTATGTGTGTGAATGTGTGTGTGTGTGCGTGCGTGCGTACGTGCGTGTGTGTGTGCTGATGGTCGATGTGTGTGTATGTATATGTGTATGTATGTGTGTGTGTATGTGTGTGTGTGTGTGTGTGTGTGTGTGTGTGTGTGTGTGTGTGTGTGTGTGTGTGTGTGTGTGTGTGTGTGTGCATGCAGGCGTGTGTATTTTCTTGCGTATGGAAAGTGCATACTCATTCCTCAGATGATAATAATGGCTTTTTATTCAGTAAGTGAGGATGCTACAGAATCCCAGGATACTCATGGCAACACGGGCTATGAGCTGCAGTAACGGGCTATGAGCTGCAGTAACGGGCTATGAGCTACAGTAACGGGCTATGAGCTACAGTAACGGGCTATGAGCTACAGTAACGGGCTATGAGCTACAGTAACGGGCTATGAGCTACAGTAACGGGCTATGAGCTACAGTAACGGGCTATGAGCTACAGTAACGGGCTATGAGCTACAGTAACGGGCTATGAGCTACAGTAACGGGCTATGAGCTACAGTAACGGGCTATGAGCTACAGTAACGGGCTATGAGCTACAGTAACGGGTTATGAGCTACAGTAACGGGCTATGAGCTACAGTAACGGGCTATGTTCTGGAATCAAAGAGAAATAGAGCAATCAAGAAACGAACCAAAACCAAGAAGAAAAAATAAAAGAGAGATAAACATAAAAAAGCCAAAGAAAGAGAGAGATTATAAACTGACAAACAGACAGACTGAAAGAGATTCAGAGACAGACAAACAGACTGAAAGACAGACAGATTCAAAGACAGACAAACAGATTCAGAGACAGACTTACAGATATTAAAGGAATGTGAGCAGCGAAGAGAAAAACACATAGACAGACAAACAGACTGGCAAACAGAAAAGCAGAAAAGCAAACAGACAGACAGACAGGCAGACAGACAGGGAAACATACAGACGTACTTGAGCAAAAACAACCCCCCTTCCAAATGGGGCGATGCTGCTCCGATTCGTGCGGCGTTTATTCAGACTAGGGCAGATTGCATGCTGGGTATGTTTGCGTCAACTACATCACTAATCCATCGCTGTTGATTATTTTATTCTTCTTGGAAAGACAGAGAGATGTTTGACAGGACTGTGTGTGGGATGCTATACGTGCGTGTGCACACTGGACCCTAGTTTATTGTAAGGGGGACGGGGTAGCCTAGTGGTCAGAACATTGCGCTCGCAATTCAACGACCTGGGTTCGGTTCCCGTCGAGAGGATTTTTCCTCTGGAGTTAACATCAGTGCTGACTCCACTCTCCCAAAAGTCCTTCGATGAGATTTATAACCAAGGCCCGTGTGGGAACGCACGCAGAACATCTTGCGCACACGTTAAATCCTGTTCCGCTTTTTTGTAAGAAGTCCAGTGTGTGCCGTGGGAACAGATGACAATATTTACACAACTGCATACACACGGGGACTGGATGAAAAAAAGCACATTAGTGTTTATCCCATTATCCTCGATATAAAATATAATAAATAATAAAATATCATCTGAAGAATGCACGGGGAGAAGAGTCAGAACCCATTGTGGTGTGTTTACATGTTTTACAGTTTACAGTTTACACCCTTTTCAGTCACAGCAGATTTCTCTGCGTGAAATTCGGGCTGCTCTCCCCGGGGAGAGCGCGTCGCCACAACAAGAGCATCGCAACCCATTATTTTTTTTCCTGTCTTCAACTGTATTTGTTTCCCTATCAGAGTGGCTTTTTTTCTACAGAATTTTGCCAGGGACAACTCTCTTGCTGTCGTGGTTCTTTTACGTGAGCTGAATAATTATGCGTAATACACGTAACCTCGGTTTAACGTCTCCTCCGAAAATCTAGCACCCAGACCACCACTCATAGTCTAATGGATGGGGGGGGGGGGGGGGGGGGGGGGGGGGGGGGGGGGGGGGGGGGGAGTTTGGGGCCCAAACGGGTTCGAACCACGCACACTCCAACCAGACTTTTCGTTTTCTAGACAGGCGCGTTTCCTCTAGTCCAACGATCCACTTGTATTGTGTTGTGTTGAATTGTGTTGTTGTATTGTGTTGTGTTGAATTGTGTTGTATTGTATCAGGTAGTGTTGTGTTTGCGTTATCATAGATTATGTGGTATTGTTATGTACTGCTTTGTGTTGTATTGTGTAGTGTTATTGTCTTGCATGCATGTGTCTGTTCTCTGTTAGTTGTGTTTTATTGTATGTGTTGTATTGTATTATGCTGTAATGACTTGTGTTGTCATATTGTATTTTATATGATTTATTGTATTGTACTGTGTTGTATTGTATTGTTATGAATTGCTCTGTATCGTATTGTATCGTATTGTGTTGTGTTGTATTATATGTGTTGTGTTGTACTGTATCGTATTGAACTTATTGGTTGCTCTGAGTTGTATTGTGTTTGTGCTTTGGTATATTTATATGTGCGCTGTAAGTATGTGTGCGTGCGTGTGTCCGTGCGTGCGTACTTGTGTGCGTGCATGTGTGTGCGTGGGGCGCGAGCGCGCGCGTGTGTGTGCACGCATCGTACCTGTGCGTGGGTACTTTTTAAGATGGAATTTCATTTCTTTTTGTGAAAAATGTTTTTTGCTTACACACACACACACACACACACACACACACACACCACACACACACACACACACACACACACACACACACACACAGATATATATATATATATATATATATTTTATATATATATATATATATATATATATATATATAATATATATATATATATATATATTATATATATATATAAAATTCCTCTTGTATATGGATATGCATGCAGAAAATAGGATCACAAAGACATTGATTGACACGCAGACAGAAAGACAAACAATAGTCAATCTGACACATAGACAGACAGACAGAGACAGACAGACAGATAGACAGACAGACATACAGACAAGCAGGCATTCAAAATTTTTTTAAAAATGGCAAGAAATTCAATTTCAAATCCAGACGATGTATTAATGGGTAAACAATGTCTTAGTACACGCTATGTCACTCCCGCTGAGTAATAGAAAATAAATCGAGTTTTCTTTTATTGATTATTATCATTCTTTTTTACTTTAACACATTTACAACACACACATATTCGCAAGCAACGCCCCCCCCCAACCCTTTAATACAGAATACACCAGCAAATGGAAAAATGCCATAGTGTATTTATTCATCTGTTTCGAAGGAAGAGGATAGGACTGGGGAGTCAAATGGCTTTCATGCAGTCTGAATGTTCTATGCGTTGATTGTTGTTGCAAATATCAATTTTGACAGGTTTTTTATCTTCGTTTTTCTCGGCTACAGCTCTGGAGATGACTGACAGTGAGACTTTACAAACACGGCTGTGTGGCAACTGTGAAGGTAGCTGCTTTCCGACTTCGGGGAGAAAGTCGGGACGGGATAGTCTAGTGGTCAGAACATTGCGCTCGCAATTTGAAGACCAGGGTTCGATTCCTGCTCGAGGGGATTTTTTCCCTTGGAATAAACATCAGTGCTAACTCCACTCTCCCCAAAAGTTTTTCCGATGAGACTTATAAAACGAGGCCCCGTGTGCGAACACATGCAGGACATCTTGCGCACACGTTAAATCCTGTTCCGCTTTTCGTAATAGCAGGCCACTGTGTGCTGGTGGGAACAGATGACAAGATTTACAAAACTGCATATACACGAGGATTGGATGTAAAAAGCACATGAGTGCTGATCCATTATCTTCGATATAAAGAAATAAAAAAAAATAATGAAAAGAAGTCTAAACATGACACTAGTGAGCACTTGATTTTTAGGTCTTGTCATCAGTTCTGACCAGCAGGTAATGACCTACTCTCCTAAAAGGCCGGAAACGGGTTTTACCATTGTGCAAGATGTCCTGCGTGCAATTTGTAACAAGGGGCCCTTTGGGTGTATAGTCTCCACTGAAGGAGTTTGGGGGGAAGTGAGTCGGCACTGGTGTTTGATTATTCTTGAAGAAAATTTCCTCTGACACTGGTGTCTTGGTGGTGGTCATACCTTGTGTCAGATCCACGGCACAATGCTCTAACATGGGGCTGTTCGCAACCCGGATACGATACAAGCTCTTAAGTCCTACATATTGAGAGTGTTGTGTTTTGCATTTGTAGAGATTAAACGGGCATGTGAACAGAGTCCTACAGACAGACAGACAGGACAGGCAAGCACAACAGGCGGCAGGCAGACTGAAAGACATTCAAATATAAAAAAGCAGTAAAATCCAGTTTCAATTCTGAAGAATGTATGCATCATTTCTCATTAGGTGCTTTGTCTTATTTGCAGAATGATAGATACAAAACAAATCCGTCATTTGACATGATAAACACACTTAAAACCATATATATTTTGCAAACAAAAACGTATAGGTGCAAAATAGACCAGCAAATTAGAAATGAAAACCCAAAACATGGCATCAGTTCTGCTTGGAGTGAAGCAGGGTACAAAGAGAAATCCAAATGTCTGTAGTACGTGTAGATGGGTCTTTAACTTAATTTCATTTCTTTGCAATGATCAGCCTTTTTTCTGAGACATTTTGTACAGATTCTCTTCTCTTCTCCGTTAAATTAATCCCTTGGGGACTGCACTGAAGTTTTCAGGCCTGTCTCTAAAGTAACTTGAATCTGGTGGAGCCCATCCTCTACAGGTACAGGGTGCATGCTGGGTATGTTAATATTTCTGTAACCACCATACGCTGACAGACACTAGGGGAACTTTAACGTACACTTTCTTTTTCGTTTATCGGGTAGAGCTCCGAGGTTTACATGTGGTTAAAGTCTTCATGTGTGACAGCTGTACCCACCATCAAGATAGCCGTCAAGGGGATCATGCTCGACTCTGTGGTCCCAGTTTTTCCCAGGAGCCCACAGCACTCTCACTCTAGGATGTCAGGCTAGTGACATTCTGAAACTTCCCTTCGCTTCTTACGGGTTTGAACCCACAGCCTTCCAGGTCAGAATCCAGTGCTGATACCACAGTACCAACAGGGCTTGTTCCTTCTGTCCATCCATCGTTTTCCCCCCTCGGTTTCCTGCACTATTCACTGCTGGATAAATAACTTCAAACCAAGGAAATATCGACAGACTGACAGACAGACAGACAGACAGATAGACAGACAGACAGACAGACAGACAGACAGATCTATCTATCTATCTATCTATCTATCTATCTATCTATCTATCTATCTATCTATCTATCTATCTATCTTCTATCTTCTTCTTAATCTATCTATCTATCTATCTATCTTATCTATCTATCTATCTTCTATCTGTGTCTGTCTGTCTGTCTGTCTGTCTTCTACTTTCTTTCTTTTTGTCTTTCTTCTTTCGTCTTCCTTTTCTGTCTTTCTGTCTTCTGCCTTCTGTCCTTCTGTCTGTCTGTCTGTCTGTCTGTCTGTCTGTCTGTCTGTCTGTCTGTCTGTCTGTCTTCTTTCTTCTTCTTCTTTCTTTCTTTCTTCTTCTTTCTTCTTCTTTCTTTCTTTCTTTCTTTCTTTCTTTTTCTTTCTTTCTTTCTTTTCTTTCTTTCTGTCTCTTTCTCTTCTTTCTGTCTCCTGTCCATTCCCTGTAATTGCCCCTGTCTTTATCCCAGTCCACTCCCCCTGTCTGTCTTCCCCCTTCCTCTCCTCTCGTTTCCTTGACGTCAATATCGTCTGTTTTTGGTTTGTCTGTGATTAAATTTTTTTTTCCGTTTTTTTCTTTTTTCTTTCTTTCTTTCTTTTCAGTCCAATGTCTTTAATCCACACGCTCTATTTCTTTTCTGCTTTTGTCTCTTTTTTGAAGTGCCTTTTCTTCTTGTTTTTCTGTGTTTTTTTTCGCTTTTTTTTTCTTTTTTTTCTTTCTTTCTTCTTTCTTTTTCTTTCTTTCTTTCTTTCTTCTTTCTTTTCTTTCTTTCTTTCTTTCTTTCTTTTTCGTTTCTTTCTTTTCTCTTTCTTTCTCTTCTTTTCTTTCTTTTTTCTTCTTTCTTTCTTTTTACAAACACACACGCACACAATACCCCACCCTCCACCCACCCACCCACCCACCACCACTCCCACCCCTACATCTCACACATCCACCCACACAGACCCTCACCCACCCATTTCTTCTCCCTCCTCCACACCCCCTTCCCACCACACCCAACCTTCCTAACCCTCTCCCCTATTTCAAACCACAATACCCCCAAATTTCTTCCCCACCCCCTCCCTCTTTCAGTATCTGTCCCTGTGGTAGGAAATGTGGTCAGTCCCCCCCCCTGCCCCCCCTGTCACCCCCACCTCCCTGCCCCCTGTTCCATCTTCTCCCTGCTCCCCCGCGCCCCCCCCCCCCCACGCCACGACACTAGAAAGGTAGGTCAGTAATGCCTAGCCTGCAATCACACTGTCTGCTTGGAACAATCCGCAGTCTGTCTAATGGTACCAGCATTCCGTGACAGCAAACACTTTTCTTCTCAGAAGAAGCCTCTGTCCTTTTACACGTGTGTATGTGTGTTGTGTGGGGGGGGGGGGGGGGGGAGGAGTGTGTGGTGGTGGTGTGAGTGGGTGAGTGTGTGTGTGTGTGTGTAGGTGGGTGGTGTGGTGTGGTGTGGTGTGGTGGGTGGTGTGGGTGGGTGTGGGGGGGGGGTGTAGTGTGTGTGTATGGGGGTGGTATAGTGTGTGTGAGTGTGTGAGTGTGTGATGTGTGTGTGTGTGTGTGTGTGTGTGTGTGGTGTGTGTGTGTGTGCGTGTGTGTGTGGAGGGGGGGTGTGTGTAGTGTGTGTGTGTAGTGTGTGTGTGTTTAAGGTGCGTGTGTGTGTGCGTACGTGTGTGTGTCTGTGTGTGCCTAAGTGCGTGCGTGCGCGTGTGTGTGCGTGCGTGCGTATGTGTGTGTGTTGGTGTCTAACATAGGCTGCATACATCGGTGCCGCGTCACACATCAAAGGGAATAAAAGCACGCACGCAGACAGGAAAAATTCAAAATATCTGAGTCTCTTTCAGATCTAGTGCTGAAAAGCTACTTTGTGGTCCTAAACCTAAAATAACAATGGAGCCCATAGGATTTCCAATCTTGGGCGCAATAAAAAGTACATTGAAAAAAAAAGAATCGAACCAGTTTAAATGTAGATTTCTAGAGGGTTACTCAGGGTCATTTGGGACATATAGAAAAACAAATAAAACACACTAAACAAAGTGGAAGCAACAATTAAAAATAAGTGCTACTTTAATAAATGAGAAGAATCGAGGATGTTTAGGTCATGCACTTCAAAACTAAGCTCATTATGGACCCCTGAAGACTGTCTCTCAAGGCAAGACCCAGGGAAAAAGCAACAAAAAGGCAGACCACCAGCTTCTCTCATTGGCAACATGAGGGTGCGGGATAGCCTAGTGGTCAGAACATTGTACCCGAAATTGGACGACCCAAGTTCGACTCCCGTTAAAGGGAATTTTTCCCCTGGAGTTAACATCAGCGCTGACTCCACTCTCCCCACAAGTCCTTCGGAGGAGAACTGTAAACCAAGGTCTCATGTGCGAACGCACGTAAGAACATCTTGCGCACACGTTAAATCCTGTTCCGCTTTTCGTAAGAGTAGGCAATTGTGTGCCGGTGGGAACAGATGACAAGATTGACAAAACTGCATACACACGGGGACTGGATGTAAACAGCACATGCGTCATTCGGACGAGTCTATAAACCGAGGCCCGGGCACGCAGAAACGTCTTGCGCACACGTTAAAACCCCGTTCCGCCTTTCGGACGAGCAGGCCTTTGTGTGCCGGTAGAAGCGGATGACAAAATTAAAAAAAAAAAAGCAAAAAAACCCAGCATGCACACAGGTTCGTGTTTGGTTACATCCTGGGGAAAGGTCGGGAGTTGGAGTCCCAGGGTGGTTCGGTACTATATATATATAATATATTATCTATCTATCATATCTATCTATCTATCTATCTATCTATCTATCTATCTATCTATCTATCATCTATCTATCTATCTATATCAATCTATCTGTTCTATCTATCTATCTATCTATCTATCTATCTATCTATCTATCTATCTATCTATCTATCTATCTATCTATCTATAATTTATATATATATATAAATAGGTAGGCGCTGCACTTGTGGCGACGCGCTCTCCCCGGGGAGAGCAGCCCGAATTTCACGCAGAGAAATCTGCTGTGAAATAAAGTGGTATGAAATAAAATAAAATGCGTGCTCATTCCATTATCCTCGATATAAAAGAACAAACAAACAAACAAACAATAAATAAATAGATAGACACATCAGCGAATCCTGTGGTATTCATGAGAATCCCTGAAGTCAGCAGCACCAGTGAAAACAGGAGCAAACGGAGACGGAAGGAGCATCATGTGGGTGTCATTGGGTGCTGTGGCTGACACCGTAATTATCCTGTGAGGCTGACAGCTGAGACAGGTGATTGGGTTTTCCCTAAACTGACATGAAGAATTATTTGTTCCATAAAAGCTGTAAATTCTAATTTGAATTCTTTACAGAGTTGGGGTTGATGTGTGTGTGTGTGTTGTGTGTGTGTGTGTTGTGTGTGTGTGTGTGTGTGTGTGTGTGTGTGTGTGTTGTGTGTGTGTGTGTGTGTGTGTGTGTGTGGTGTGTGTGTATGCGTGTGTACTGAGTGTGTGTGTGTGGTGTGTGTGTGTGTGTGTACTGAGTGTGTGTATGTGTGTGTGTCTGTGTGTGCGTCTGTCGCAGTGTGTAACTGTGTGTGTATATGTGTGCGTACGTGCGTGTGTGTTGTGGTGTGCATGCCTGCGTGTGCGCATGTATCTTTGTGTCTTTGTGTGTGTATGGAGGATGTTGTGGAGTGCTCGTATGCGTGGAAGGACGGTGGCAGGATGGTTAAGACATTCGCCTGCCAATATGTAAACCGCGAATTTCTGGGTTCGTACCCAGCTCGCCCTTTTTCCCAGTTTGACGAGAAAATCCAACTGAATGTCAAAGTCATTCGGATGAGACTGTAAACCAGGTCCCGTGTGCGAACGCACGCAGAACATCTTGCGCACACGTTAAAATCCCGTTCCGCCTTTCGGAAGAGCAGAGCCATCGTGTGCCGGTAGGAGCGGATGACAAAATTATATAAAAAAAAAACCAGCATGCACATAGGTGTCGTGTTTAGACACCATCCCTGAGGGGAAAAAAATATAACAGGTTGGCGCTGCACTTGTGGCGATGCGCTCTCCCGGGGGAGAGCAGCCCGAATTTCACGCAGAGAAATCTGCTGTGACATAAAGTGGTATAAAAAAATAAAATAAAAAAGTGTATGCGTTCGCGCATGTTTGTGTCTGTATATGTGCGTGTGCGTGCGCCATGCATGTGTGCTTGCGCATGCACCGGGTTTGAGTAGGTGTGGATCTTTTTGTGTGTGTATGCACGCGGGCGCGCGCGCATGTTTGTATGCTATGATTAGATTATGTATGATCGGTTATGTGTGTGCGCGCATATTTGTGTATGCGTATGATTAGTTATGTATGAGCGGTTATGTGTGTGTGTGTGTGTGAGTGCGCGCGCGCGCCCGCGGATGTGTGTACATGTGTGCGTGCGTGAGTATTCAGCATTGGGCGCATTTTGAGTCTGGATTACCTAGAGTATTGCAAGATACAAACCTAATCCATTGTTATCATTCCATT
>CM060341.1:4056004-4066004 GCA_030674155.1 Stramonita haemastoma
TGTTAGACTTCCTTTCTCGATCAAATCCATTTTCAATCCAACAGGTCTGTTTTAGCGCATCTGTTGTTGTCATGTCTGGGATATTATCTGTGTACCGTGAAGATACCTGTCTGTGTTTGGTTTTCAGTCCTCCAAAAGAGATCCCACACCAGGCAGAGCAACAGCACACCGTCCACTTGGGAAATGCTTTGTCAGTGATATAACCCCACACTTTAATGTAACACTGTTATTTATCACTACATAGCACACCGTCCACTTGGGAAATGCTTTGTCAGTGATATAACCCCACACTTTAATGTAACACTGTTATTTATCACTACATAGCACACCGTCCACTTGGGAAATGCTTTGTCAGTGATATAACCCCACACTTTAATGTAACACTGTTATTTATCACTACATAGCACACCGTCCACTTGGGAAATGCTTTGTCAGTGATATAACCCCACACTTTAATGTAACACTGTTATTTATCACTACACAGCACACCGTCCACTTGGGAAATGCTTTGTCAGTGATATAAACCCACACTTTAATGTAACACTGTTATTTATCACTACACAGCACACCGTCCACTTGGGAAATGCTTTGTCAGTGATATAACCCCGCACTTTAATGTAGCACTGTTATTTATCACTACATAGCACACCGTCCACTTGGGAAATGCTTTGTCAGTGATATAACCCCACACTTTAATGTAACACTGTTATTTATCACTACATAGCACACCGTCCACTTGGGAAATGCTTTGTCAGTGATATAACCCCGTACTTTAATGTAGCACTGTTATTTATCACTACATAGCACACCGTCCACTTGGGAAATGCTTTGTCAGTGATATAACCCCACACTTTAATGTAGCACTGTTATTTATCACTACATAGCACACCGTCCACTTGGGAAATGCTTTGTCAGTGATATAACCCCACACTTTAATGTAGCACTGTTATTTATCACTACATAGCACACCGTCCACTTGGGAAATGCTTTGTCAGTGATATAACCCCGCACTTTAATGTAACACTGTTATTTATCACTACATAGCACACCGTCCACTTGGGAAATGCTTTGTCAGTGATATAACCCCGCACTTTAATGTAACACTGTTATTTATCACTACATAGCACACCGTCCACTTGGGAAATGCTTTGTCAGTGATATAACCCCACACTTTAATGTAACACTGTTATTTATCACTACATAGAACACCGTCCACTTGGGAAATGCTTTGTCAGTGATATAACCCCACACTTTAATGTAACACTGTTATTTATCACTACATAGCACACCATCCACTTGGGAAATGCTTTGTCAGTGATATAACCCCACACTTTAATGTAACACTGTTATTTATCACTACATAGCACACCGTCCACTTGGGAAATGCTTTGTCAGTGATATAACCCCACAATTTAATAACCCTGTTATTTATGCCGTTTATAACCCTACACTTTAATAACCCTGTTATTTATCCCTATATAACCCATACACTTTATCATAACCCTGTTATTTATCCCTATATAACCCATACACTTTATCATAACCCTGTTATTTATCCCTATATAACCCATACACTTTATCTTAACCCTGTTATTTATCCCTATATAACCCATACACTTTATCATAACCCTGTTATTTATCCCTATATAACCCATACACTTTATCATAACTCTGTTATTTATCCCTATATAACCCATACACTTTAACATAACCCTGTTATATATCCCTATATAACCCATACACTTTATCATAACCCTGTTATTTATCCTATATAACCCATACACTTTTCATAACCCGTTATTTATCCCTATATAACCCATACACTTTATCATAACCCTGTTATTTATCCCTATATAACCCATACACTTTAGCATAACCCTGTTATTTATCCTATATAACCCATACACTTTATCATAACCCTGTTATTTATCCCTATATAACCCATACACTTTATCATAACCCTGTTATATATCCCTATATAACCCATACACTTTATCATAACCCTGTTATTTATCCCTATATAACCCATACACTTTAACATAACCCTGTTATATATTCCCTATATAACCCATACACTTTATCATAACCCTGTTATATATCCCTATATAACCCATACACTTTATCATAACCCTGTTATTTATCCCTATATAACCCACACTTTATCATAACCCTGTTATATATCCCTATATAACCCATACACTTTATCATAACCCTGTTATTTATCCCTATATAACCCTACACTTTATCATAACCCTGCTGTTTATGCCGTTTATAACCCATACACTTTATCATAACCCTGTTATTTATCCCTATATAACCCATACACTTTATCATAACCCCGTTATTTATCCCTATATAACCCTACACTTTATCATAACCCTGTTATTTATCCCTATATAACCCACACACTTTATCATAACCCTGTTATTTATCCCTATATAACCCATACACTTTATCATAACCCTGTTATTTATCCCTATATAACCCATACACTTTATCATAACCCTGTTATTTATCCCTATATAACCCATACACTTTATCATAACCCTGTTATTTATCCCTATATAACCCTAAACTTTATCATAACCCTGTTATTTATCCCTATATAACCCATACACTTTATCATAACCCTATTATTTATCCCTATATAACCCTACACTTTATCATAACCCTGTTATTTATCACTTTATAACCCCAACAATTTATCATAACCCTATTATTTATCCCTATAGAACAATTATGCATACCAAGTTGAAAATGTTTCGTTAGAACATGGTTTTGGGGTCGTGTGGTTGTCTTAGGAAGTAAGTAACCATCATGTCATAGCATTTATTTATTAACTTATTTTTTATTTATTGATTTATTTACTATTTATTTATTCTCTTATATTGAAGATAATGGAATAACCGCTCGTGTGCTTTGTTTTTCACATCCAGTCCCCGTGTAAATGCAGTTTTGTAAATCTTGTCATCTGATCCCACTGGCACACGATGGCGGAACAGGTTTTAACGTGTGCACAATATGTTCTGCGTGCGTTTGCGCACGGAGCCTCGGTTTATAGTCTCATCCGAAGGACTTTTCAGCGCTGAGTCATTGAATGTATAAGCGTGACTGTGGAAGTTTCAGTAGTTTTAGCCGGTATTTAATACACTTATCTGACTTTCTGATGTGTAAAGGATATCTGCCCGTTTCGTCTAATTATACAGTAATTAACAAATGGATTGGAACATTAAAAATAACTTTTGATAGCAAAATGAACGTACCCTGAGAGAGAGAGAGAGAGAGAGAGAGAGAGAGAGAGAGAGAGAGAGAGAGAGAGAGAGAGAGATGAGAGAGAGAGAGTGGACAGACAGACAGACTACAGACAGACGTAGGTATGCATGCATGCACGCACACACGAATACATGCACACACACAGATACGCGCGCGGCACGCACATACATACAGACGGAAAACAAGGAGATGTGGGAAAATAGGGGTATCTCTTACAGAACCTGAGAGGCTTTTAAATCCATTAAGGCAATGGGGTAGAGAGTAAGGAAGGGGGTAAATGAGGGGGGGTGTTTATGTGTGTGTGTGTGTGTGTGTGCGCGCGCGCGCGTGTGTGTGTGTGCGTACATGCGTGCGTGCGTGTGTATTGTGTGTGTATTTGGTGTGTGTATTTGTTGTTGTTGTATGTATGTATGTATGTATGTATGTATGTATGTTGTATGTATTGTTATGTATGTATGTATGTATGTATGTATGTATGTATGTATGTATGTTATGTATGTATGTATGTATGCATGCATGTATGTATGTATGTATGATGTATGTATGTATGTATGTATGTATGTATGTATGTATGTATGTGTGTGTGTGGTGTGTGTGTGTGTGTGTGTGTGTGTGTTGTAGTGTTGTTGTATGTATGTATGTATGTATGTATGTATGTATGTATGTATGTATGTATGTATGTATATATGTACGTGTGTGTATGTATGTGTGTACGTGTGTGTTTGTGTATGTGTGTATGATACATTTATGTCTAAATAATATGTGTACATGGAATGTGCATGTGTGTTTGGTTAGGGTCACGTAAAAGGGAGTGGGACGGAATGCAGTACAGATGTAATATCATAATGATATGGTGAGTTGAAAGCTGACAGTGGACACAAGGGGATAGAAAAGAGGAGTAGAGAAGCAAGCAGAGGACCTGCGTTGACTCTGAACAAAGCAACAGATAGTGTTTGCATCACGAATCTTTTACTTCATCTGACTCTGAATGCAAAAGCAGCAAGTTGTTTAACATTGGTTTTTTATAGTTTGTGGTTTACATTTGCACAGTGCTTGGTGAATTTAAGAAACCTAAACCATGTTGAGCATCCTTTTTATCTCTATCTTGCTATTTTTGTTCTTTGGCTAGAGCTCTAAGGTTTACCACTGGGGGAGATTTTTGCACACACGACCATTCCGCCCACGATTTAGGTAACCGCATTCCAAGTTCAGGGATATTACATGATCCAACATCTATCCAACTTTCCTCTACCACAACCATACTTAGGTCCTTTCTTCATCCATGGCAGCAAATACCCCCCTCCCTCCCCCCCCCCCTCTCTCTTCTCTCTCTCTCTCTCTCTCCCCCCCCCCCCTCTCTCTCTTATCCTTGGTTCATCTTGGCCAAACTGTCCTTATTTTCCTCTGCAGCGCTCCATACCGATCCTCTTTGAAAGCTGGATTTTTCTCTCTCTCTCTTTTTAGCAACTCGTTCTGTGTTCTATTTCTGTTCAAACGTCGTGGTTAGTTTTCCTCGTTATTTTATCAAGAAGCTTGATCTCTCGTCATCTCCCCTGCAAGACATAGCTCTCTCTGTCTGTCTCTGTGTGTGTCTCTCTCTCGCTGTCTCTGTCTCTCTTTCTCTCTTTCTCCCATCTCCCTCTCTCTCTCCCTCTCTCTCCCTCTCTCTCTCCCTGTCTTTCTCCGCCCGTCCCTCCCATTCTCTCTCTGTCTCTCTCTGTATGTCTTGTCTCTGTAACAGCCGTCTCCATTCTTCCTACTTGTGCAGGTAAAAGGCCTTATTTCCTTTCTTCATCAAACCTCTTCCATTTTTCACTCATCCCATCCATAAACTTCTCGACGGTCTGTCATCTCTCTCTCTCGCTCTCTCTCAAAATGGTCTGGGTCTGGTGGTTAGAACTTTGAGGTCCGGATCTGAGGGCACGAGTTTGAGCCAGTGTTGATACGCCTGTGAGGATTCCTTGGACAAGTTTTTTTTAAAGCAACATTTGTTATGCGGAAAAGATTTGGCGTTAAAGGGGGGGGGCTACAAACAACACGATTGAATTCTATTGTCCCATTAGTAATTCGCGGAGTCGAACCTGGGTCGTCAAATTGCGAGCGCAATTTTCTGACCACAAGGTTATCTCCGTCCCCACTTAGAAGTTGATTTTGAATAGGTTGATTAATAAGAATTTTTTCTTCATTGTTTTAATGTTATAGTAGTTATAGTTCTATATTTTGTGGTTTGCAATTTTATTCTTGTATTGATTTTATGAAGTTAATACACTTTCCTCCCTTTTTGTGCTTAATATTATTTATTGTGAAGAAACATACACTCCCTCCCCCTTTTCTGTGTTTAATATTATTTATTGTGAAGAAAAAGTCACTAGAAGAAAACATACAGACGGAGTTGAAAGCTGGGAAAATGACCATAGGCTGCAAAACAAGTGATTTATTTCTCCACCGTTCACAAAAGTTTAAATTTAACACGGAGTTAAAAGGAAGATTTGTTTCGTTCTTTCTGGCTCGAGTTGCTGCCCTTAATTACTCTTCTTCATTGAAAACACGACTGTTTTTGTTTGTTTGTTCTTATTTCGTTGAATTTGCGCTGTTCTCCTTGTTTGTTTCGTTTGTATTGGTTCTTTTCTTTTCTTTTCTTTCTTTCTTTTATCTTTTTTCTTTCTTTTTTTTCTTTCTTTTCTTCTTCTTTCTTTCTTTCTTTCTTTCTTTCTTTCTTCTTCTTCTTTCTTTCTTCTTTCTTTCTTTTTCTTCTTTCCTTCCTTCCTTCCTTTCTTCTTCTTTCTTCCTTTCTTTCTTTCTTTCTTCTCTTTCTTTCTTTCTTTCTTCTTTCTTTCTTTCTTTCTTCTTCTTTCTTTCTTCTTCTTTCTTTCTTTCTTTCTTTTTCTTTCTTTCTTCTTCTTCTTTCTTTTTTCTTTAGTTTTCTTTATTTCTCTCTTTCTCTATCCTTCCTTCCGTTCTTTCTGTCTTTTTCTTTCTTTAGTTTTTGTGTAAGTGTCTTTGGGCATTTTCCTAAATTTCATTTGCTCTTTTTTTTTCTTTCGCTCTTGCTTTTTTTTATTTTTACCCCTGTCTCTCTTCATCCCTCCCTCCCTCTCTTTCTCCCCCCTCATTCCCTCCCCCTCTCTCTCTCTCTTCCTTCTGTCTTTCTTGTCTATCCTCCTTTTCTTTCTTGTCTGTCTTCCCTGTCTTTCTTTCCTTCTTTCCTGTTAAACGTCTTGCTTACGCTTAAACAGAATCTTGAAGGTGCTCAGAACTGCCCCACTGGGGTCTACGATTTTTCCTCTGAAGATTTCATCTTCCTTAAAGGGCCCCCAAGTCCTCCTCATTTTTGCTTTCTAATCTCTTTTTCTGTGTCTGAATGTCCCTGTCCATCTTTGTCCACCTGTCTGTCTGTCTGTCTGCTTCTCTCATTCTCTCTCTCTCACACACACAGACACACAGACACACACACAGACACAACACACCACACACACACCACACACACCACACACCACAACACACACCACACACACAACAACGCACGCACACACGCCGCTCGGGCGCGCGCGCGCACACACACCATACACACACGCACGCGCGTGCGCAAGCTCACAGACAGGCAGACACACACCTCTCTCTCCCTCCCCCTCTCTCCTTTTTTCTCTGTCTCTCTCTCCCCTCTCCCCCTCTCCCCCTCTCTCTCTTCTCTGCCTCTGTCTGTCTCCTGTTGTCTGTTGTCTGTCTGTCTGTCTGTCTGTCTGTCTGTCTGTTCTGTCTCTGTCTGTCTGTCTGTCTGTCTGTCTTCTCTCTCTCTCTCTCTCTCTCTCTCTCTCTCTCTCCTCTCTCTCTCGTGTGTGTGTCTCTCTCTCTCTCTCTCGCAATCTTGCATTCTTCTCTCTCCCTTTCTAGCTTTATCCTTTCTACAACCTCTCTCATTTCCTATTCCACATCCGCACCATCTCTCTCTGACCTCCCCAACACACACAGAGATACACACACATACACACACACACAGACACACACACTCACTTACACAGCATACACACACGCATACACACACATACACACACACGCGCGCGCGCGCGGATACTGCATCACTACAGAGAAGAACAGAGAAGGGGAGAATAGCCTGTAAAAACAACAACACTGCCGTTTCAACGATTCCAATGGGCTTGCCGGCCATCGAACGCACACCAGTGTTTAATTCTTTGCTAACATGCAAAATCGGATCGTCCAAACTGTTCCAGTGCAGTGATAATGTCTGGCAAAGAAAGGCCAAAGAAATGGATGATGTGGAAGCATTGCAAGCACAAAAGTGTTGAGAGCACATCTAATACTGGGTAATAACCACCGGCAGATTAGCAATGAAGGAGATCATGATTAATTGTTCTCATTCATGTGTTCATAGTAAATTGCAATTCAATGACTAGTTTATCATTTTCTTCCCTCAAATTTTTCATGATTTATTTTTGTTAGTTTACCAACTCGTTTACTTGGTTATACCCCAAAACCACGAGTTATTAAAATTTTGTT
This sequence comes from Stramonita haemastoma, assembly GCA_030674155.1. Taxonomy (NCBI): domain Eukaryota; kingdom Metazoa; phylum Mollusca; class Gastropoda; order Neogastropoda; family Muricidae; genus Stramonita; species Stramonita haemastoma. The sequence continues at coordinate 4,063,793 of CM060341.1, forward strand.
TTCATTTTTGTTCCTGGGCTAAAGCTCCGAGATTTACCCATGGGGGAGATTTTGCCTCCACTACTTTTCATGGGGGAGATTTTGCCACACTACTTTTCATGGGGGAGAATTTGCCTCCACTACTTTTCATGGGGGAGATTTTGCCCACACTACTTTTCATGGGGGAGATTTTGCCACACTACTTTTCATGGGGGAGATTTGCCTCACTACTTTTCATGGGGGAGATTTTGCCCACACTACTTTTCATGGGGGAGATTTTGCCACACTACTTTTCATGGGGGATATTTTGCCCACACTACTTTTCATGGGGGAGATTTTGCCCACTACTTTTCATGGGGAGATTTTGCACATACTTTTCATGGGGAGATTGCCTCACTACTTTTCGTGGGGGAGATTTTGCCTATACTACTTTTCATGGGGGAGATTTTGCCCACACTACTTTTCATGGGGGAGATTTTGCCCATACTACTTTTCATGGGGGAAAATTTTGCCTCCACTACTTTTCGTGGGGGAGATTTTGCCTACACTACTTTTCATGGGGGAGATTTTGCCTACACTACTGTTCACTCACGAGTAAGGCAGCCGCATTCCGATTTTGGGCGATATGTAAACACAGCACTAGTATGCATGCGTTTTTAAAAAAATCATCCTTTCCTACCAGCATGCAATAGCCTACTTTTCTTAAAGGCAGAACGGCTTTCTCTGTACGGAAGATATTCTGCATGACCTGATACAAAGGTTGGGGTACTGTCTTATCTGAGAACTTTGGGGTAGCGCAGTACGAATTCAAGGGGAAATTCCTTACACTAAACATTAACAAGACTAAACATTAACAACACTAAACATTAGCAGCATCAAACGTTAACAACACTTAATATTAAAAGCACTAAACATTAGCGAAACTAAACATTAACCCCAGGCATTAAAAACACTAAACATTAACTCCAGGCATTAAAAACACTAAACATTAACCCCAGGCATTAAATGCACACAACATTAAACAGGCATTAAATACACTAAACATTAACAGCGTTAAATATTAACAACACTAAACATTGACAACACTAAACATTAACAACCCCAGGCATTAACAACCTCCCGGCTATAAATTGCCACAGTCAGTCTCTGCTTCTAATCCATGGTGACAACACGCGTCACCAGCATTCTCTTTAAACCACAGCCATTAATCCACACCTGCACAGTTCCTTGGCTCGATTGGCTGTATCTTTCAGCCAATCAGAGACTCTGAGGCGGAGGAACAAGACATACAAAACATATTTTTTGCGATGACAGACTCTAGTGTCTTATAAGGAGATTCAGGCCTTCACGTGTCGTGTTACGGGGCTGTGGTTGTTTGCTATGCGGGAATATAGAAGTGTGTTTCGACCAATCAGGATGTGTGAAGTTAGGTGTCAGTATTCGTCATTTTTTTTTTTTTTTAAATACCACTCTATGCCACAGCAGATTTCTCTGCGTGAAATTCGGGCTGCTCTCCCCGGAAAGAGCGCGTCGCCACAAGTGCAGCGCCTACCCATTATTTTTGACATCAGAGGTGTTGATTTTGTGGCAAACATTAACACATAATGCCTTTAAAAAAATATTAACTCCCCCTGGGGATGTCGGGGGGCCAGTCAGTATAAATAGCATCCTCACTTTCTGGAAATTCTGTGCTAGAAATTCCCTCTTTTCTATCACTCTCTTTGTTTTTGCCTTATTTACTTTATTCCTGTTATTTCCTTCTTGTCAATTTTCTGCCTTCTTGGTCCATTCTCCTGTTGTTTTTATTTTCACAAAGACTTAAAAGATAACAATTCTCTACCATGTCGAGGTCGAATGCACTTGGTCTGACTTGTCAGGCGCTTAACGATAATGCAACCCATTTTCGCTGATATGACAGACAAAAGTTGCTGTCTGAGCGTTCGATGAAGAAGAATATAATAATTTGCAATGCTTTTTAGTGAAATATAAAGTATAAAGCTACACGGTGCATTTCTCTGTGGGACATGTTATGACAGTTCTGGAGTTAGTTGGGGGGGGGGGGGGGGGGGGGTGGGGATCGGTTGCATGCGCCAGTGTGTGTCTACTTGTATGCACGTGTAATGAAAGAGTATCACGGATGTATGAATGTTTCTTGTTTACGAGTATGGGATACGGTTTGTCTGAGACTTAGATGTGGATGTGTTCTGTTTTATGTAATAAATATTTGATTGTT
>CM060341.1:4068504-4086004 GCA_030674155.1 Stramonita haemastoma
CTTTTTACAGCTTAGTCTTTAGCGATCGACTATGACTCTCCGACTAGGAGGCTTGACTTGCACAGTCCTTATGTGCTGCAGCCCTGGGGGCTTGTTGGCTTATGGGGAACATCTCCAACGCTGACTGTCCTTATGCCCTCTTGGCCGAGAGAGTGGGGATGTTCTGTGGACAAGGCATCTCCACTATAATCAAATTTCTGCCCAGTGTATTGAAACAGCAGCTGCCCCCTCTGCTGTTTTGGAGATCGTCGAGCACGACGGACAAATATATATGGTGAAATATTTGAAAACAGCCATCAACACAAACATCTCGCCCTGTGAATATTTTACAAGCAGCAAGAAATCTTTTTATCAGTGGATGTTGACATCTGGACAGTGCATGAGCTAGGAAGGTGAAAAAGGTAAAGGTGTCCCATAACCTATGTGGTCCTAGGGGAGCAAGGCATCAGAGACCTCAGCTTCTTTAAAGACTTTTTCACCTTATTTATTTATCTATTTTATTTATTTATTCTTTTATATCGAGCATAATGGAATGAGCACTCATGTGTGGTTTTTTTTTTACATCCAATCCCCGTGTGTATGCAGTTTTGTAAATCTGTTATTTGTTCCTACCGGCACACAATGGCCCACTCTTACGAAAAGTGGAACAGGATTTAACGTGTGCGCAAGATGTTTTCCAAGCGTTCGCACACAGGGCCTCAGTTTACAGTTTCATCCAAAGGACTTTTGGGGAGAGTGGAGTCAGCACTGATGTTAACTCCAGGGAAAAATCCCCTCGAACGGGAATCGAACCCGGGTCGTCAAATTGCCAGCGCAATGTTCTGACCACTAGGCTATCCCGTCCCCCCACCTTTTGGAAAGTGGACTATTTAAGCCAGGAGAAACGGATGACAAAACGTGATGATCAGAACATTAACAGTAAATAGCCCACATGGGGTGACCCAGGAGGGCTTGAAGCCCTAGATAACATGACAACATGTACAAACTTGTATAAGCCCTGGATGTCAAAAAGCACAGAACATCTTGCGCACACGTTGAATCCTGTCCGCTTTTCGTAAGTGTAGGCCATTGTATGCCGTTGGGAACAGATGACAAGGTTAACAAAACCACATGCACATGGGAACTGAAATAGCCTAGTGGTCAGAACATTACGCTCGCAATTTGACGACCCAGGTTCGATTCCCGGTCGAGGGGATTTTTCCCATGGAGTTAACATCAGTGCTGACTCCACTCCCCCCCAAAAGTCTTTCGGATGAGACTTTAAACCGAGACCCCGTGTGCGGACGCACATAGAACATCTCGCGCACACGTTAAATCCTGTTCCGCTTTTTCGTACGAGTAGGCCATCGTGCGCCGGTGGGAACAGATGACATTTACAAAACTACATACACACGGGGACTAGGTGTAAAACAAACATATGAATGCTTATTCCATTATCCTCGATATAAAAGAAAAAAATCATCCCATTGTCCTCAAAATGAAAGAGTAAAACTAATAAATTGATGACTAACAGCCCACCATCATTTACCCCCAGGTTTATGGCTTTCTTACTGTCATCAACCCCCACCCCCCTCCCCACCCCCTCCCCACCTCACCCCTTATCTTCTCTCTCTCTCTCTCTCTCTCTCTCTCTCTCTCTCTCTCTCTCTCTCTCTCTCTCTCTCTCTTTCTCTCTCTCTCTCTCTCTCTCTCTCTCTCTCTCTCTCTCTCTCTCTCTCCTCTCTCTCTCTCTCTCTCTCTCTCTCTCTCTCTCTCTGTGACTATACTGAAAAATGGAGCTTCTCTCTCACCTATTAACCAAACAGCCCCATATTTCACCGCTCTGAAGGACGAACTCCATTTTCCATCGTCCTCAGGACCCACTCTGCTCTCACCTCTCACCACCACCACCCTCCCCCGCCCCCCCCCCCCCCCCACGCCCCCCCCCCCCCTCATATCACGCTCCATAACTTGCTTTCTCTCTCTCCTCTCTACAGCAGTCACCTCCATTTTTCACAGCCTTAAGACCTGACCGTGTATTATACTTTAGATTTTTTTTTAGATCGCCAATTCGATAGCATGAAATTATTTTAGTAGCTTACTTTGAGCCATACTGGAAAGAAGACATCTTTTAGTACATATACCTCATGGTCATCTATATTTGATTTATGCTTGAATTATGAATGATCATACATTTTGTGCGCTCTCTCTCTTTCTCTATCTTCCCCCCCCCCTCTGTCTTTCTCTCTCCCTCTCTCTCTTCCTCTCTTCCCCTCTCTCTCTCCCCACTCTCCCCCTCTCTCTCTCCCCACTCTCCCCCTCTCTCTCTCCCCACTCTCCCCCTCTCTCTCCCCACTCTCCCCCTCTCTCTCTCCCCACTCTCCCCTCTCTCTCTCCCCACTCTCCCCCTCTCTCTCTCCCCACTCTCCCCCTCTCTCTCTCTCCACTCTCCCCTCTCTCTCTCCCCACTCTCTCCCTCTCTCTCTTCTCTCTTCCCCTCTCTCCCTCTCTCCCTCTCTCTCTCCCCACTCTCCCCACTCTCCCCCTCTCTCTCTCCCCACTCTCCCCTCTCTCTCCCCCCACCCTAGCTATGCTTAGTTAAGGCGCGTTCAGAGTGGTTACAGCTGGGGTTGGGTGACCTTTCGTGCGTCTTGGCTTCAGTACTGTCTCCCAGTTCATTCACCCAGCTGTCAATGGGTACCCGTCCTCTCTCTATAGAGACAGGGAATGAAAAGCAGGGAGGGAGAGAGGAGATGAGCGCCACTGCCTTCAATATGCTGGCCCCTGGAGAAGCTGAGGTCTCTGATGTCTCGCTCCTTGACCACTGTAGAAGTTACGGGACAGTTTTTACTCAGCTTAACCTCCGCCGTACGCTGTGGGCAAATTTTCACCCAGCCCCCTGTATTTTGCTCTGTAACTCAAGAACTGTTAAGATCAGGTCCTTCATGGGAGAGGTTATGATAGGATTATACCAAGTGACAGGGAAGGGGGTGGTGGTAGGGCAGGATAGCCGCGTGGTTAAAACGTTGTGCACGCGATCTGACGGCCTGGGATCGAGGCACCTCCGAGACACCCGTCCTGGGGGATTTTTGTTGTTGTCGGGAGTTAACATCAGCAGTGACTTCATTTCCCCAAAAATCCTTTTGGAAGAGACTGTATACGGAGGTCCTGTGTATGAATTAACGCAAAAAACAGTTTGCCCACACATTCAAACTCCGCCTGTTCCATACTTTGGAAGAGTAGACCATTCTGTGCCAGTAAAAAAAGATCACAGAATTAAAAAAAAAACCATATGCACACAGATGTCATATGCAAAACCAAACCATATGCACACTGATGTCGTATTTAGAGATCCTAACTCAAAAGAAAACGCGGTGATTTTATTATTTTTTTTTTATCATAGTTGGCAAAAAGTCGTGCACGCAAAACCTGATGACCCTTGTGGAATCTAGGAACTGCAGCCTAGGAAAAGCCCCCGCAAAAACAAAAGCAGAAAAACAGAAAAAACAACAACCCTGTTCAGACTGGGTGCAGAGACTCTAAGATGAAGCTGACAGCTGGTGGGAATGGCCACAGATGGGAAAGGAAAAGCAGGGGAGTTTTCCTTTGTGTTGTTGTTCACCAGAAATTATGTAAAAAAAAAAAAAAAAAATCCCGGAGATGTTATTCAAGGAAGATTTTGTTCCCGGCCTTTCCGGATCGAGTTACTGCCCTTAATTACTCTTCTGTCATTGGAAACCCGGCTGTCCTTTTTGTTGTTTTTGTTTTTGTAGTTGTTCTTCTTCCTGTTCTACATCTTGTTGTTGTTGTTCTACTTGATGTTGTTGTCGTTGATGGTGTCCTTGTTATTGTTGTTGATGTTGTTGTTGATGATGATGATGATGATGATGATGATGATGATGATGATGATGATGATGATGATGATGATGTTGTTATTGTTGTTGTTGTTGTTGTTGTTCTTCTTCTTCTTCTTCTTCTTCTTCTTCTTCTTCTTCTTCTCTTCTTCTTCTTCTTCTTCTTCTTCTTCTTCTTCTTCTTCTTCTTCTTCCTCCTCCTCCTCCTCCTCCTCCTCCTCCTCCTCCTCTTTTCTTCTTCTTTTTCTTCTTCTTCTTTCTCTGTCTCTGTCTCTGGCTGTCCTTTTGTGTCTCTTATCTTGAAACTAAAGTTTATTATCGTAGCCCCCAATCAGGGAAGGGGCCGGATGAAAAAAAAAAGTAATTACTTATCTGCAGCCCTTGAAAATTAATCTCTCTCTCAGCCTCTGTGTGTCTTTCTCTGTCCCTGTCTGTCTGTCTGTCTGTCTGTCTGTCTGTCTGTCTGTCTGTCTGTCTGTCTGTCTGTCTGTCTGTCTGTTCTGTCTGTCTGTCTGTCTGTCTCTCTCTCTCTCTCTCTCTCTCTCTCTCTCTCTCTCTCTCTCTCTCTCTCTCTCTCTCTCTCTCTCTCTCTCTCTCTCTCTCTCTCCCTCTCTCTCTCTCTGTGTGCCATAAAGGTGTCCTATTGTGCATGTCATCATCAAAAGCAGCATGGCCTTTTCCTATACAAAAGCGGTACGGTATCAAGTTGAACAACTTTTGCTATAGTAGACAACATTCCCTCGTTTATTTCGCTTCAGAGTGGCTACGTACCAGAGTGATGAGGTGTGTGTGTGTGTGTGTGTGTGTGTGTGTGTGTGTGTGTGTGTGTGTGTGTGTGTGTGTGTGTGTGTGTGTATGTGTGTGTGTGTGTGCGTATGTATGTATGTGTGTGTACGTGTGTGTGTGCGTATGTATGTATGTGTGTGTACGTGTGTGTATGTGTGTGTATGTATGTGTGTGTAAGTGTGTGTGTAGTAGTGTGTGTGTGAGTGTGTGTGTGTAAGTGTGTGTAAGTGTGTGTGTGTAAGTGTGTGTGTGGTAGTGTGTGTGTGTGTGTGTGTGTGTGTGTGTGTGTGTGTGTGTGTGTGTGTGTGTGTGTGTGTGTGTGTGTGTGTGTGTGTGTGTGAATCAAAACAAAGTAGTCATAACAGTACCTAATTACCTAGAGATCTTTGTTGTAATATGCCGCCGCTGTAGTCTGGTGGTTAGGGCGTTGGACTCGTAATCTAAAGGTTGCGGGTTCGATCCCAGCTTTTGGCTATGGCGTTGTGTCCTTGGAAAAGGTACTTTACGGCCATTTTCTCACCCCACCCAGGTGTAAAAGGGGTACCAACCTTGTGTTGGGGGTTAACCCTGCGATAGACTGGCGTCCTATCCAGGGGGGAGTCTATGACTCTCAGTCGCTAAAGCCACAGAAACCGGGATAGGCACCGGCCTGATGAGCCTTAGGCTCGGGACAGACTTTAACTTTAACTTTGTTGTAATATATATGTTTTACCTCACAGAACAATAGAGTACAATACAGAGCATATTAAGTAACAATACAATACAATGCAAAACCAGACAAAACACGTCGCCACAAGATCCGAAGCCACACAATAAAAAACCTGTTTGTTTGTATTAATTAGATTCCCCTGTGAGGAAATGCTTTTTTAAACAGAAGTTTGCCAGGGACAACTCTCTTGTTGCCGTGGGGTCTTTGACATGCATGTTGCAACAAGGGACCTCCGTGTATCGTTTATTTATTTATTTATTTTTTGTATTCTTTTATATCGAGGATAATGGAATAAGCACACGTGTGCTTTTGTTTTACATCCAGTCCCCGTGTGTTTGCAGTTTTATAAATCTTGTCATCTGTTCCCACCGGCAAACAATGACCTACTCTTTCGAAAAGCGGAACCGGATTTAACGTGTGTGCAAGATGTTCTGCGTGCGTTGGCACACGGGGTCTAGGTTTATAGTATCATCCGAAGGACTTATGGGGAGAGTGGAGTCAGCACTGATGTTAACTCCAGGGGAAAAATCCCATCGAACGGGCATCAAACCCGGGTGGTCAAAGTGCGAGCGCAATGTTCTGACCACCAGGCTATCCCGCCCCCTTTAAAAGACTAGCATCATCCAGAGCATAGCTGAATTTTTAGTGATGGGGACAACGGATCAAACCCGTAACATGTGGCTTTTGTTTTAGGCAGGTGCGTTTACCTGTGGACCCTGATGCACTTGGTTTGATGATTATGCCCGTGAGCAGTAAGTCACAGCCATGCATCTTGTTGTCTAGTAGAGCTCTGTCATCTGATTATGCAGTGTAATGATGTCATCTTGTGCTGGTCTTACTGTTACACTTACAGCACTGCTCTGTCAGCAGTACGATGATATATATGCAGTAAGGTCTACAGTCCTTCATGTCATCTTGTGCTGGTGTCTTACTGTTACATTACAGCACTGCTCTAGCAGTAATCTTATCGATTGTATATATATGATATGGCTAAGTTCTTCATGTCATCTTGTTGTCTCTTACTTTCATTTTTCTCCTGTCTCTGTGTCGTATCCACTTCTCTTTCTGTTTTTCTATTCTTTCTTCACTTTTCTCTCTGTCTCTTGTCTCTGTCTCTCTTTTCTCTCTTCTCTTCTGTCTCTGTCTCTGTCTCTCTTCTTCTCTCTCTCTTCTTCCCCCCCCTCTCTCTCTCTCTGTTCTCTTTTCTCTCTTCTTCTCTCTCTGTGTGTTGCTGTGTGTCTGTCTTCTTTGTTCTTGCTGTCTCTCTTCCTCTCTCTTTTCTCTTTCTCTTTCTCTCTTTCACTCTCTCTTTTTCTCTTTCTTTCTTTCTTTCTCTCTCTCTCTCTCTCTCCTCCTCCTCTCTCTCTCATCTCTTCTCTTCTCTCTTCTCTTCTCTCTCTCCTTCTCTATCTCTGTGAATCACGACAGTATAAAGATTCAGGACTGTAATGTTTTTCTTCTCAAGAATCTTTCAGAAAACAAAAATAACAAACCAGCAATATATAAAAGAATAGATTCTCATGTTCACCGTAAACGAGATTTAAATGGGCGCAACGAACAATTTTTTTTTGCCAAAGAGGAATAAGTAAACTAGATACAAGAGCAACGTTGAAGCGTTTTTACAAGCAGGGTCATCTTGGGCTGATTTTTCCTCTTCCTCGCTCTATTTTCATCCTCCAAACAGTGCCATTTCTGCCAGAAAGCTATCGTCTTTGCGGGGTAATGGTGCTGCTTTGTACAGAGGGTGGGAGATAATACTATGCCTTTATGAGTTGGTTTATCGATTTGAGGAATAGTGAAAAAGGTTACGACTGCGTGTGTGTGTGTGTGTGTGTGTGTGTGTGTGTGTGTGTGTGTGTGTGTGTGTGTGTGTGTGTGTGTGTGTGTGTGTGTGTGCGCGCGCGCGCGCACATATATGACTATAGATGGAATACACACACACACACAAACGGACACACACACACACACCACACCCCAACACACACCACACCCCACACACACACACACACACACACAACACACCACACACACACACCCCAACACACACAAGTCAGGTACAACAAAAACCACCCAAACAACACAAAGAACATGACTGTCTTTTATTGAATCAGCAACCTAATCCTCTTTGGTTCCTACAGAAAATTCTTCATTTTGTTTGGTTTCTCCGGTAGAAGGATTGCCTTACATTGCGCTCTTTAGCAGCCATTACATTTTCTTTTCAACCTTGCAGTTCAGACGGACAGTTCCAACCTGTTCGTTCCAACCTGTGAGTGTGAACAGGACGAACTGCTACAGGACATGTATGAAAGATGTACAGAGTTAAAAGGTTGCTGTGTGCCCCAATGGTTCAGTCCTATTCACAAAGCAAAGGGAGGACGGAATAGCCTAGTGGTCAGAACATTGCGCTCGTAATTTGTTGACCCGGGTTCGATTCCCGTTCGAGGGGGTTTTCCCCCTGGAGTTAACACCAGTGCTGACTCCACTCTCCCCAAATGTCCTTCGGATGAGACTATAAACCGAGGCCCCGTGTGCAAACGCACGCAGAACATTTTGCGCACACGTTAAATCTGTTCCGCTTTTCGTAAGTGTAGGCCATTGTGTGCCTGTGAGACAGATGACAATATTTACAAGAACTACGTACACACGGGGACTGGATGTAAAAAAGCACACGAGTATTCATTCCAATTATGCCCGATATAAAAGAATAAACAGATAAATAAATAATAAATGAGGCTGAAACGGTCAGGGCAAAACAAATCCTGAACAGATCCTCTGTCACTGTAAAGGTACGCCTTAATAGCAGCTTGTGGCGTGAGGTTCAAACTGACCCTTCCAGTAGATCATGTTCTGTTTGGATCAGGCACAAACGGCCAACTCGTATCACCAGCCTAGCCAATCCGCGCTCTGTTTCACGGTACAGGTCACTTTGTGCATGCCAGGATCGGGGGTCTGGAGGTAAGGCACTGCCTAGAAAACGAACAGTCTGGGTTTCAAGTATAATAGTGGTTTGATTCCCGTGAGTGCCTGAAACTGTTTCCCCCCCATCCACTAGACCGTCAGTTGTGGTCAAGGTGCTAGTCTTTTAGATGAGGTGATAAACAGAGATCCCGAGTGCATATTCAGTTAGTGCACGCAAAAGAACCCATGGCAACAAGAGAATTTTAATGGTTACACACACACACACACACATCACATATATTATATATATATATATATATATATATATATATATATATAAATATATATAAAATATATAATTATAATATATATATTTTGTTGTTTAGTGTTGTGTGTGTGTGTGTGTGTTGTGTGTGTGTGTGTGTGGTTTATAGCTCTCCGGAATTTCTCTTTTTCAGAGAGAATAAAAGTATTTTGAATTGATCTGAATTGAAACTATACAGTTTTATGAATCCTGGTTCTCTTCAAACCAGTATACACCCGTTCCCTGTTCTTCTTTCGTTCCTGTGATCTTTTCTATGTTTCCACATGTCTCTCTGCCTTGTGTCACAGTGTGTGCCAGAGGTTGCAATAGAGACAGGGGGAGGGGGGAAGATGTGGGAGGAGGAAGAGGGGGAGGGGATGTGAGGGCGGAGGAGAGAGGGGAGGGGATGTGGGAGGAGACAAGGGGAGACAATTCATCTGTCGGAGGACAAAGCCAAATGTTGACAATGTCGATGTTGTTTGGTTTCTTTGAGATTTGTGCTTTTGTGTGTGTGTGTGTGTGTGTGTGTGTGTGTGTGTGTGTGTGTGTGTGTGTGTGTGTGTGTGTGTGTTGTGTGTGTGTGTGTGTGTGTGTGTGTGTGTATGTGTGTGTGTATGTGTGTTTGATTTGTGAAGGTTTTTCATTCTGAAGTTGTTGGGGTTTGTTTTTGTTCATTTTTTATTTTTTCGGGTTTTTGTTTTGAGGGGTGGGGGGTGGGGAGGGAAGGTGTGCCAAGTGAGAACATTGGTTGATAAAAAAAAGTTTAAGATTCAATTATTGACTGTATGTTATGTCATAACTATAGCTGGAGCACATACACCACAAACACACACATATACACAGATACACATATGCAAACATACACACACATACACACGCACAAAACACACAGACACACACATACAAAACAGGCTGATATAATTTATATGTATAAAAAATATATATGTATATATACACATATACATATCTATATACATTTCTTTATATATTTATATGTATATACCGTAAAATCCCTAGCATAAGCCCACCATCTAGCAAACGCCCACCCCCCACTTTGGGCCAAAAGTTGTGCACAGGGGTAACTACCTAGCAAACGCCCACCCTGCTTTTTTCAAAGAGACTATGCTCACTTTCACTAGGATTTGTGCAGACTGTTCTAAAAGTCCTTTGACGACGCTTCCTGATGGCCGGAAGTTGGTTCTTGAATCTCTGTGCCATTTTTGCAAAATGCCCAAAGGACAGTCTTACACTGTATCTTTCAAATTGGAAGCCCTCCAGTATCTGGATAACGAAGCAGGTGGGAATGTTTCGGAGTGTGCCCGTGAATTTTCTGTGGTTAGGAAGAAGATCAGGGACTGGAGTGAAAACAGAGATAGACTTGAACAGCAGTACAGAAAAGACAAACAAAAACGGAAACTGTCAAAAGGACCAGCAGTTAGGTCTGAACATGTCGACCAAGGTGTGCTGCATTATTGGAAGATGAAAGATTTGAAGGCAGGGCATTGCGAAACAAGAACCTACAACGGAAAGGATGGAACTCGTTGGCCTTTGCCTCAAAGTCCCTTTTTTTCTATTTTCCTTCACTTCTACTCACACGACCTAACTTACATGCTTTCGGGGTTTGTATTCACTCGATTACACGGATGAGCACAAAAATTATTTTGTGCAAAGGGGTCTATCCCTAGCAAACGCCCACCCCCCAATTTTGACCTAAATCAGTGCACAGGGGGGGGGGGGGGGGGGGGGCGTATGCTAGGGATTTTACGGTATATACATATTGATATATAATACATAATACATTATATATATTACCTATTATCTGTTCGCGCGCGCTCCACACACCACGCACACATCACACATATACTAACACCACCACACACACACCACACACCACACACACACACACACACACACACACACACACACACACACACACACACACACACACACACACACAAGGAAACACACACACCCAAGGTGATGGAGATGGAAGGGGCTGATTGAAGATTGGGACAGACGTGAGATGTATATGATGGAGGAAGATCCTAGGTAGGAAATAAGTGTCTTCGTTAATGCGGGATTTGAAAGTGTCAATGTAGGCTTTTTGGTGAAGGGAGAGAGGAGGTTAATAATGATAATATGAAAGCAATAATGATAATAATAGTAATAAGAATAATGGTGGTGGTGGTGGTGCTGATGATGATATACTACTACTACTACTACTACTACTACTACATACTACTACTACTACTACTACTACTACTACTACTACTACTACTACTACCAATATAATAATAATAATAATAATAATAATAATAATAATAATAATAATAATAATAATAATAATAATAATAATGATAATAACAACAACAACAACAATAATAACAACAAAATAATAATAATAATAATAATAATAATAATAAATAATAATAATAATAATAATATATAATGATATAATAATGATAATGATAATAATATTTAAAAAATAATAATAACAACAATAATAATATATGAAAAGAAGAAGAAGAAGAAGAATTTTTATAGGCGCTATATTTTGCAGCAACAAACCAAAGCGCTTATTCCAGATAGATGAACCAAATTTTTTTTTTTTTTTTAAAGAGAAAGAACGACAGACCAACAGTGGCTTCTTTGAATCTTGGTGTTTGTAAGCACAAAGTATCTGCAGCAGAACGGAGGGAAGGAGATGGGGTGTATGAGTGAAGACAGTCACAGAGATAGAAAGGCCCAGAATGGTTTCACCATACTCCACCCCACCCCTCCCTGAAATTGTCTTCAGTCCTGTCTCTGTCTCTTCATGTTTCTCCCTCTCAGCATCAAAGATTTTATCGCGGGGAGGGGGGGGGGGGTGGTGGATGGAGGACGTGGGGAGGGGGGGGGGGAAAGGGCTGGTGAGCCGTTGATGTCAGCAAGAGAGTTAAACTGCTGATGTTAGTTTGGCTTCCCAGCGATCGATGTGTGTGTGTGTGTGTGTGTGTGTGTGTGTGTGTGTGTGTGTGTGTGTGTGTGTGTGTGTGTGTGTGTGTGTGTGTGTGTGTGTGTGTGGTGTGTGTGTGTGTGGAGTGTGCCTGTGTGTGTACGTCTCTGTGTGTGTTTATGTTTGTGTGTTTATTTATTAGTGTGTGTGTTCATGTGTGTGTGCGTGCGTGCGTGTGTGTAAGTGTGTATGTGTGTGTGTGCGAGAGAGAATGAATGCATGAATGAAAAATCTTTATTTTTCAAGGGTTACTGAGTAAGTATTACATACTTTTTTTCATCCGGCCCTTGCCCTGATAAGAGAGTATAGCTATAAAAAAATTTAAACTAAAAGAGAGAGAGACAGAGATAGAGAGAGAAATGTTTCATGATCATTTGTCAGTTGTCATGATTTTCATGTAAAAGTGGCTGACAAAAATATGAAAAATAATAATAATAAAAATATAACTCTGTCACTTTTTTAATCATAAACTAAGTGATCGTTCTGACACAAACAAATCCACACGTGCACACAAGCCTGTGTGCATGTCTCAGTATAAGCGTGTTGGCATGCACAATGGTTGTTTTTGAAAACTAAGTCCAAAGAGTAGCCTATCTTAACTCTACAGAGAAGTCAGCTGATGGCTTTCAACCTTTGTCAGATACAGTGTGCTGATGGGATTGCATGTAGCACAGCCCTGTGTTTGGCACACAGTCAGTCCTTTACCTCTCTGAGTCTTTCAAACGCCGAACTGTTCTGTATGATGTTCAGAGAGAAATTAGGATATGTCACAAGCATCGGTATGTTAAATTAAACAGCAATACACATTTTTCATAGAGTTGAACACATTAGTGGATCGGTGGTCTAGAGGTAACGCGCCTGCCTTGAAAGCGAAAAGTCCGGGTCAGAGTGTGCGATGGTTCAAATCCCGTTTGGGCCCAAAACTTTTCCCCCGTTCATTAGATCGTGAGTGGTGGTCTGGGTGCTAGTCTTTCGGATGAGATGATTAACCGAGGTCCTGTGTGTACACATCAGTATTTAGCGCACGTAAAAGAATCCACGGCAATAAGAGGGTTGTTCCTGGCAAAAATCTGTAGAAAAAAGCCACTCTGATAGGGAAACAAATGCAGTTGCAGACAGGAAAAAGAAAAAATAATGGGCGGCGCTGCACTTGTGGCGACCTGCTCTACCCGGGGAAAGCAGCCCAAATTTCACGCAGAGAAATCTGATGTGACATAAAGTGATATAAAATAAAAAGAAATAAAATAAATAAAAAAGAGACCCTTTCTCGGGGAATTTTCCATTTGAGTTAACACCAATAAACCTTTACTCCCTAAAGGTCCTTGGAATGAGAAAGTAAACCTATGTCCCACGCACAAACACGAACAGTATCTTGCACACACACGCACAGGTAATTACCCGTTCTACTTTTGAAAAGAATGCAATTGTTTCATCACATACCTTTATTACCGGCCGTTAGGAACGGAAAAACATTTTTTTTATAATGCATACACACTAATATTGTGTTAAAACATCTAACCCCAAAGGTGGAAGCGACTCTTTTAATGGGTAACTGGGGCATACGGAAAACTTCACCATCGGTAAACCTCTGATCTGTAGCCGAGGAAATGAAAAACCAAAAGAGAATGAAACTGAACAGTCTGAAGTGGGCAAGTCATCAGCGGATGGCCAGTGACAGGGCAAAAGGCAGGCGGGCCAGCTCACTGACAGCAGGCTGAAACTGATGGACATAGAATGATGGCGGAATATTGGAGGCCAGACAGCCAGTAAAAGAGAAGATGGATGTAGGAGACTGTTTTCTATTACAACCAATCAGTGGCTTGGCCAAGACAGAGAGGGGAGAGGAGAGAGAGAGGGGGGGGGAGAGGAGAGAGAGAGAGAGAGAGAGAGGAGGAGGGGGGGGGGGAGGAGGGGAGAGAGGAGAGAGAGAGAGAGAGAGAGAGAGAGAGAGAGAGAGAGAGGAGAGGAGAGAGAGAGAGAGAGAGAAGGTCGGCATGAGGAAGCGGTTGGTGACCAGTTCTATTCTAGGCTGACCTGTCTTTGGCATCATAGCCATGTAGTACAGCAAAGATCTAACAGCAGTACAAACAGCATGATTAATGTTATCGCTAAAAACTCAGTTTTCAGAGAGGGGAACTTATCTGAAGGTAAATCAGCCATGTCTCTGAAAGTGAAGGGCATGCACACAGCCATGCAAAAACACAACATGCAAGAAAGGTATAAACATAAACACACAATAGCAAGGGAATTTTTTTTTTATAGCACTCATGTTTACCAAAGATACACAGAGGTTTGGTCGCCATAACGGCTTAGTAGGTGGTTTCCTGTGTGTGTAAGCTAAGAACAGTTAATGATGATTACAATAATAATAGCAATAATAATAAATATAATTATAATAATAGTCATTATCGTCATTATTATTATTATATAATACATGAAATGTATATAGCGCTATATCTTGCAAAAACAAATCAAAGCGCGTGCATTCGACCTATACAACACACAAGCAATCAATAACAATTAATAGCTTACGCAAATTTGAATGTACACACACACATTCTCACACACGCACGCACGCACACACGCACCACACACATACACAAACACACACGCGCGCGCGCCGCACGCACGCGTGCGTCGCGCACACACACGCACTATTTTTCCTGGGAGTTTATTATTTTATTTCATTTGATCTTATACCACTTTATGTCACTGCAGATTTCTCTGCGTGAAATTCGGGTGCTTTTTCTCCCCGGATAGAGCGCGTCGCCACAAGTGCAGCTCCACCCATTATATTTTTTTTTCTTTTTCCTGTCAGCAACTTTGTTTCCTAGCCAGAGTGTCTTTTTTCTACAGAATTTTGCCAGGGACAACTTCTTGTTGCCGTGGGTTCTTTTAAGTGCGATGAATAGTGATGTGTAGCACACATGACCTTGGTTTATCTTCTCATCCGAAAGACTAGCATCCAGACCACCACACTCCGACCCGGACTTTTGCTTTTTAGGTAGGTGCGTACCTCTAGACCACCGATCTACTGAACATCAGTGCCAACTCTACTCCCCCTAAATCCTTCAGATGAGCCATAAATCAAGGTCTTGTGGACAAATTCACGCAGAGATTTTTGAGGACGTTATTACCCGTTCGGCATTTCGGAAGAGTAGGCATTATGTGTCTGTAGGAACATTTATGTAGCGCAGAATAGTGTAGTGTATTTTTAATTTTTAATTTATTCATTTATTCTTTTATATCGGGGATAATGGAATAAGCACTCGTGTGCTTTTTTACACCCATTCCCGGTGTGTATGCAGCTTTGTAAATCTTGTCATATGTTCTCACCGGCACACGATGGCCTACTCTTACGAAAAGCGAAACAGGATTTAACGTGTGTGCAAAATGTTCTGTTTGCGTTCGCACACAGGGCCTCGGTTTATAGTCTCATGCGAAGGTCTTGTGTAGGGTAGGTTAGTGTAGTGTAGTGTAGTGTAGTGTAGGTGTAGTGTAGTGTAGTATACTGTGCTGTACTGTACTGTACTGTACTGTACTGTACTGTTCTGTACTGTAACTGTAACTTACTCACACACACAACACACACACACACACCACCACACCACCACACCACCACACACACCACACACACACACACCTACAGCGATAACACGCATGCGTCAAGCAGGTAATTCTGCGAGCGAGGGAGCAGGCGACTCCTATTTCAGGATGGATGGCACCCCATCCCCTCAGTGAGGGAGAGGAGGGTTCATGTGGGTCAGTGCCAGGGAAAGGTAAGCACAGTGCAGATGGATCAGTCAGTACAGGCTTCAGTCCCCTGACATCAGCTGTATGTGACATACAGGTTAACTCTGCTCTCAGTTGCTTTTTTATTTTATTATTATTATTTACAAACTATCAAATGCTAGCTGTGTTTTTACTTCAAAAAGAAATATAGTAAAAACCAGCTGGTGTCAATTTTCCTGCTTGTTCCATCAGAAAAGGCCACTGAAGGAACAAACAGGCTGTCTTTTGTTCAGATTTTACAGCAGATGTACCGGCTAAAGAGGCGCCACCTGCAGAATGATCAACTCTGACACCAGGGGTTAATCCCTTCCTGACCGTTGTAGGCATTGAGCAGACAGAACAATGAAGGAAAAGCCCATGGCCAGTGGAAACCCCAAAAACAAACAACACAAAACAAAACAACACACACACACACACCCCACGCACCACACACACACACACACACACACACACACACACACCACCACGCACCACACACGCACACACACACAACACACACACACACAGATAGATGGATAGATAGAAGCATTGTGCGACTCTTCTTTGGGGAGTTCAGAAAGGAGTGGGGCATCCAAGGATTGTTATTCATACAAGGTTTCCGTAAGAGGAAGACAAAAGATACTCTAGAGGGACTTCAACGTGGGAGAATGGTATCACGGAACGGTCCTAATTGCCTCCCTTGCGGCAGGAGCACACGCGCAATGCAGTGTTACTAAATCAGGAGACAGGGTGAATTGTGCAAGGCTGCTTCCTTCACTGGGGGCTCTTGACTTCTCCATACATACACACACACTTTGTCTGTACGGTGTTGTTTTTGTTGTTATTTTTGTTAGTGTGTTGTTGTTGTGTTTTGTTGTTGTTTTGTTTTGTTGTTTGTTGTTTTTGGTGGTGGTGGTGTTGTTTTTGTTGTCGTTCTACTTCTTCTTCTTTTGCTTCTTCTCTTGCTACTTCTCGTACACTTTATAATCATAGCTTCTCTCCATAAGCCACGTTCCACGCTGTTCTGTTGGTCTAGAGGTAACGCGCCTGTCTAGAAAGTGAAAATTCCCGGTCGGAGTGTGCGGTGGTTCGAATCCCGTTTGGGCCCAAAACTTTCCTCCCATCCATTAGACCTGAGTGGTGGTCTAGGTGCTAGTCTTTCTGATGGGACGATAAACCGAGGTCCCGTGTGTTACACATCATATATTAACGCACTTAAAAAGAACCCACGGCAACAAGAGGGTTGTCCCTGGCAAAATTCTGTTGGAAAAATGCCACTCTGATAGGGAAACAAATACAGTTGCAGACAGGAAAAATAGAAAAAAAGGTGGCGCTGCACTAAAGGCGACGCAATCTCCCCGGGGAGAGCAGCCCGAATTTTACGCAGAGAATATCTGCTGTGACATAAAGGGGTATAAAATAAACAAAAATAAAAAATATAAAAAAACATAGAAGGTTGATGCGAAGATGGGAGATAAATCTATCTCCACTGGGTGACAGCATATGTCCTCATGATACCCATAATGCATGCTTAAACTTTTGTGAAGTTCAAAGATATGGTGATGGGGGTTGAAAGTGTGTAGAATTTTTCATCATTTCAAAATACACAATCATATGATACATATTATACTTTTATCGCGTAGACATGTCTTTTTTCCTTCTTTGTATTAACAGAGAGTCTATAGGAAGCATAGAGATAAATGCATGGGGACGGTGCCACATGTAGTAGGAAGTATTATGATTCTTCATCTCTGCATGGAGTGTGTAGATGCTTTGAAGATACGAGAAATGTTAGAATATCTCTCCTTTAAATGTAGAAGAAAAGTAGACAATGCAATTCCTCAAAAGGTTCTGGGATTAAAAACATTCTTCGAATTTCCTGGAAAGTATGTGTGCATGTTATGCTCACTGCGTGTATAGAGAAATTCCAAGCAATGGCCACTGAAAACCAACTTAGTCTTGATCAATGAAAGATTTTCTGGTTGGTGAGCAAGACTTTTAAGATGGATGATTATATCTAAGAAAATAATGGCCATTGCAGGAAAGGATTCCATTTTCCCTGTAACTGAATCAGAGTTTTACTCTCCACTCTGCAGCCATTTCTCCCTACAGAGCTGAATCAGGGAGACAGGCTGACTGACAATTTCATTGAGGGAATTGTGATGTAGCAAAATGGAGTGGTGTAGGCAGTGCAGACTTACCTG
>CM060341.1:4096004-4098504 GCA_030674155.1 Stramonita haemastoma
TATTCCAAGTTTGGTCAGTTTCTGCTGTAATTAGCACAAGCTGGCCCCATCTGGGCTGGATAGGGATGGGATAATTAGCAGCTGAGAGGAGTAAACTGACAACTGTGGTAAACTTTTTTTATATATTGGATATATATGGTTTGACATCCTGTCAGACCTATGGGCCGTATTATTATAGGTGAAAAGACTTAAGTGAGGCAACATGGCTTCTGACCAGAGAAATCTAACTCACCCTCCCACAGACTTTTTTTTTTATCAACAAACCACAAAATGAAACAAAATACAAATGTCCACAAATGTGATGTGTAGTACAAATCCAAAACATTTATTTTAAAAAGCGTGCCGTACATTTCCCAATATATCCAAGCCAAACAGTCCCAGTGTTAAAAATTTAAATCGGCTGAAGACTTTGAATATGTACAATTTCCAATTGGGTAAATACATTATAATTCACGGAAGCTGGATATGGTGGATATGTATTTTTCCTCACAGAATCACCCAGAATATGCCATCATTTTAAGCCAAGATTATTTATCGCGATAGCTGTGTGCAAATCATAACCGTCTCTGATCAGTCCGACTATTTTGATTGAATCAACCGATTTCTAGTTTTAACGATGACGTTTTTCTAAAACAATCCTTGTCAAGCTAAAAAAAAAAATTAAACAGGAAATATCTCCTCTTTCACCTGACAGCCCTATCTTTGCCAGTGTGGTATAGAGTAAACGCGCCTGCCTAGAAAGTGTGTGCGGAGGCTCGAATCCCGCTTGGGCGCATAACTTTTTCCCATCCATTAGACCACGAGTGGTGGTCTTTCGGATGAGACCATAAACCTGTAAACCGAGGTCACGTATGTTACACATCCTTATTTAGCGCACGTAAAAGAACCCACGGCAACGTGAGAGTTGTCCTGGGGAAAATTCTGAAGAACAAAGCCACTCTGATAGGGAAACAAATACAGCTGCAGACAGGAAAACGACAAAATAATGGGTGGTGCTGCGGCGCGCTCTCCCCGGGGAGAGCAGCCCGAATTTCATGCAGAGAAATCTGCTGTGCCATAAAGGGGTATAAAACCAAACAAAAAATGTAAATAAATAAAAACTATCCCCAAGAAAAGAATGGTAGGGGCTGCACGTGCTTACTGCCCGTGTGTCTCGGAGAGACAGGCGGGGATGGGGGAGGCAGAAACAAGAGGAAGCAGTCAGAGCGGTGCCAATCTCCCTGTCAGGACACCGCAGCGTGGAATGAAGTCAGACCCCGGAGACTAATCTCCTTGGACACCTCATTTCCTCGCCCCCAGTCCTCTTAATACCTACACTGCCCGGGAAGCCACTTCTATTGCCCTCGTGTGGAGCTCGCTATTACAGCAAGTGCAGTGTGGTCAAAGATACTAGGTGCATCTGTACCTGGAGAGATAAAAGAAGGTTTTTTTTGGTTCTGTCAGTTGTTTTTTTCTGAAGCATCTGGAAGGAAATCTGTATTGACTGGGGTGGGGCTTTTTTTGCTATAGTTTGGTTTTACCTGGTGCGTGCGTTGCGTGCGTGCGTGTGTGTAGTGTTGTTGTTTGTGTTGTCTGTCTGTCTGTCGTCTGTGCCTGTGCCTGTGCCTGTGTCTGTATAAGTCAAATTTTATGTCAAAGTCAACGTCAACTCAAATTTTTATTTTCAAATTGTATATTGAATTAGCTACATCGTTTCATGGTTTGCTTTTTTCATCAAGCCTTCAATCTAGGCACAGAACAACCTCGTCAATAACATTTACGTGTGTGTGTTGTGGTGTGTGTGTGTGTTGTGTGTGTGTGTGTGTGTGTGTGTGTGTGTGTGTGTGTGTGGTGTGTGTGTGTGTGTGTGTGTGTGTGTTTTGGGGTGTGTGTGTGTGTGTGTGTGTGTGAAAGATTAGGTTGAGTGCAAGGGCTGTGAATGTTGTAACAAGATATAGCGCTACACAAACTCTTTCAACAATTATCGTCACATTACATCGCTATAGATCTGTGACATGTCTAGAGCATATCTTCACAGTCATATGGAAGATGTGGAAAGTGAAGGGGGGTGGGATAACCTAGTGGTTAGCACCTTGCGATTTTTGTCTGACAACTCAGGATCAAACTATCACCAAGGTATCTTAGGGCATTTTTCCTTAAAGTTACCACCCGAGCCAAGATGAGTCTTGTAACCGAAATCCCTTGTTCTCAAACGCATGAAAAACATCTCGCATACACGTTGAAACCCGTTCTACCTTTCGACAAAGTAGGCCATTCAGTGCCGGGAAGATGGGATGACAAAATCTAAAAAGAAAAAATAAACGTATGCACACTGGTGTTGTGTTTAGACATCACCCCTGAAGATGAAATGTGGCTTCACTTAACTGTGGGCAAAATGGTCGCATATGCAAAATCTCCTATCTATCTGTCTATCTCTCTGTGTATCTGCCTATCTATCTATCTATCATCTATCTATCTATCTATCTATCTATCATCTATCTACTATCTATCTATCTATCTA
>CM060341.1:4103504-4113504 GCA_030674155.1 Stramonita haemastoma
GACAGAACTGCATACACACGGGAGTGGATTTAAAAAAAAAAAAAAGAGCTTACCCCATTATCCTCGAAATAAAAAGAAAAGAATAAGAATAGAATAGAAAAAAAACACAGCGAAAACTAGATTAAAAATGAACTTTTCCATGAACTGTGAAAATAAGGCCTGTTACAATGGTTACAGCATTTCATGTGTCATCTTTATGTGCTCAGTGGGTTTTTTTCAACTTAAAAAAAAGAAGATTTGTTTGTGGGGATTTATATTATGAACATTTTTTGTTGCATGTTTAGATCGCTTTGCATTTTGTTTCATTTTAACATTGTCTTAAAAATTATGAACAACAGAAAAAAGTAGCCCCAAATACCACTAACATACACACACGCGGCGCGCGCGCGCACACACACACACACACATATAAAGCACGCACGCGCACACACACATAAACACACACGCACACACACACACACACACACACACACACACACACACACACACACACACACCCCACACACACACACACACACACCAGATTTCCTTTTTAAAATAAAAAATATATATTTTAGTATATGCTTTCATGCATATATCCCCCATCATTATCCTTGTCTTTCTCTCCCTTTCTCTCCTTATTTTATCAACATTTTGATATTTATTAGTATCATTATTCTGTATTTTTATTGTGTGTTTGTGTTTGTTTTTTCTGGTTATTTTTTATTGCTATACTTGCATATATTTTCCATCTTTGATTCTATTCATTTATGTATTTTTTTCTTTTTTTTTATATCATGCTCCCCCTCCCCCCTGTCCGGTATCACTTTATGTGGAAGGACGTAAAATTGAAGACTGCTACTACACAGAAACCTATTTTGTGTATGTTTTATTCTTTGATGATTTTTTTTTAGATGGATGGCTTGACGACAAAAAGCCATTGCACAGCTTATTCAGTGTACCATCTGAAAACAAAAGTTTGACATTGACTTTGACTTTTCACACCACACACACACACACACACACACACACACACACACACACACACACACACACACACACACACACACACACACACACACACACACACACAGGGTAGGGGGTAATGTAACAGGTCACATCATTAAAACGCGGAAGGAAACTTAGATGTTTAACCTTTTTGTCTTTCCGTTCATTTGTTGGCTTTAACTTTCACTTCCATCAAAAATTCTTATATAAAAAAACAAACAAACAAGCAAAAACTCTTACAAAAGCGTGTTCCATTTTGCTGACATAAAATGCTGCTTGTATTCTGAATTAAAAAAAAACACAAAAAGCAAACAAACAAAACAACCCTGACAATAGTCGTGTTCCATTTTGCTGACATAAAATGCTTCTTGTATTCTAAATCGTCATTTTGATTATCATTTCTATTATTCTTTGGTGCGTTTCTTGTTTATAATTCACAACGTCCTCTCTTTTCTTCTGCATTTCTGCAGCTCCCTCCTCCCTCCTCCCCCTTACTCTCTCCATTTACCCTCCCCCTCTCTTCTTTGTCGATTTTGGTTCTTTGTTTATTTCTTTTTGGTGTTCTTATTGCTGCCTCATCTTCTGTGACGTTCCTGTCCTGCTGTTTCCTTGCTGCTCTTTTCAATATCTATGGCTCAGGCCATGCGAAATCCTGTTTCGTTTTTCGAAAGAGTAGGCCAATGTGTGTCGATGGGAACAGATGACAACATTTACAGAACTCCAAACACACAGGGACTGGTTGTAAAAAAAGCACATAAGTGCTTATTTCATTATCCTCGATATAAAAGAATAAATGAATAGATAAATAAAGAACACAAAGACAAAGATGGATGTGTAGAATAGTTGTGTGCCTTGCAGTTTGGATGCTTTGGATTCTATCTCATAGAAAAATCTATGTGTTATGTGTACCTAGAGAACTGGTTGGAAAAACAAACGAATATCTCTTCTCCTGCCATTTCCTCTTTCGATATAACTCTATTTAATTCAACTCGTTCAGTTCAATTTCTCTGTCACTGTCTGTCTGTCTGTTTGTCTGTCTGTCTGTCTGCCTGTCTCTTTCTCTGTCTCTGTCTCTCTCTGTCTCTCTCTCTGTCTCTCTGTCTCTCTGTCTCTGTCTCTGTCTCTCTCTCTCTCTCTTATATATATATATATATATACACACACAAGAATAAATAAATAAATAATAAATACATAAAATCTCTCTGTGTGTCTCTGTCTCTGTCGTCTGTCTCTCTCTCTCTCTGTCTCTGTCTATCTGTCTCTGTCTCTCTCTCTCCCCCCCTCTCTCTCTCTCCCTCTCTCTCTTTTAATACATGCATTGTCAGCCAAACTGTCAGAACAATTCAGAAAATTCTAGAATGGCCCCCTGCAGAATAAAGGAACAGGCCTGTCGTCTGCTTCCGCTTTCCATTAGCCCTCACACTACGGGGGGCAGGGGGGGGGGGTTAGGAGGGGGGAAGGGGGGGGGGTGTGCCCCTGAAACTACAAGGGAAGAGGTCAAGGGGGGGAGGGGGAGAGAAAGAGGTCTCTTCATGCACACAAACACACAATTTTAACAGCTAAACATTTTTTTTTAATCTACTGTTCAGACTATCTTCTTTTTTTTCTCTCTCTCTTTTTTAATATTTTTTTCATATTTTGTTATACAAATATTGTGTATCAATTCAGAAATTGGAAAGGAAACTGTTATCTTTTGTGGAATATGTTGTCGGGAAATGGGTTTTTCTTTTCGGTTCCTCGGCTTGAGCTCCAAGATTCACAAATGGTGACATTTTTTACGTATGCGACCGTTTCCCCCCCCCCCCCCCCACTATTTAGGTCGCTGTATTCCGACTTCGGGGATGGTGTCTAAACACGATACGTGTGTGCGTTTAAAAATAGTTGTCTTCCGTTTCTTCCGCACGAAATGGCCTACTTTTTCGAAAAGCAGAACGTGTTAACGTGTGCGCCAGATGTTCTGCGTGTATTCGCACACGGGGCCTGGTTCAGTCTTATCCAAAGGACTTTGACGTTCAGTTGGATTTTGTATTTCGTCAAACTGGAAAGAAACGAGGACAAGGTTGGGAATCGAGCCCTGAAACCTAACGGTGTCCTTGTGAGGCATGTGAAAATCCTAATCGTCCTGCCCCTTCCTTGCTAGTTTCCTGTTCAAAACGTTTGTTATGTTTTCCGGTATAGGCTGGTCTGGCACACAGTCAGTGTAGAAAGTCGTTGGCCTGGGTTATTTTTTTTTTTTTTTGTATTTCGAAGATAATGGAATAAGCACTCGTGTGCTTTTTCACATCCAGTCCCCGTGCATATGTAGTTTTGTAAATCTTGTCATCTGTTCCCACAGGCACACAGTGACCTACTCTTACGAAAAGCGGAACAGGATTTAACGTGTGCGCAAGATGTTCTGCGTGCGTTTGCAGCACGGGCCTCGGTTTATAGTCTCATCCGAAGGACTTTTGGCAAAGAGTGGAGTCAGCACTGATGTTAACTGCAGGGGAAAAATCCCTTTCAAACGGGATTCGAATCCAGGTGGTTAAATTGCGGATGCAATGTTCTGACCACTAGGCTATCCCCCCCCTCGTGCGCGCACGCGCACGGCGTGTGTTGTTATTTTTTTTTATATTATTTGTTTATTTATTTATTCTTTTATTTCGAGGATAATGGAATAAGCCTCCATGTGCTTTTTTTTATATAATCCAGACCCCGTGTGTATGCAATTTTGTAATTTGGTAATTATATACATGTTCAGTTGATTTTGTTTACTGAAATCCTCCATGCCCCAAGAGGGGTCAAAGGCGAATTAAATCTTGAAATCTTTTGTGTGTGTGTGTGTGTGTGTGTGTGTGTGTGTGTGTGTGTGTGTGTGTGTGTGTGTGTGTGTGTGTGTGTGTGGTGTGTGTTGTGCACACGCACACGTGTATATGCATGCGTATACACGCGTGTGCGGGCACGTACACCCTGAAAAAGCGATAAGAAACTCTACAGAACCATCGACCGAGTCAACAGATGATAAGATTAACAAAACTGCAACACACGGGAACTGGATGTAAAAAAACAATGAGTGCTTATTCTATTATCTTCAATATGAAAGAATAGATTAAAAAAATAGAGCAAAAAAGAAGGGAAAAAAATCCCCAACATCTGCACAGACTTGTTAAATTTTATGATGAATGCGACGCTCACTAATGGAAGATATCATATCTAGTCTGATGGTTAGGAATCTGTATTTGTCCCCCCCCTCACTCAAAACATTGAACCCCCTCCCTTCCTGCCTCCCCCCCCTCCCCCTCCCCCCTTAGGCTATTGTCAAAGAGTGTATACACAGTTCTCTTTTATCCATGCTGGTTTTTTCTTTTTCAAACTTTGTTAAGGGAAGTCCGAATTATTTGCTTTTTGTTGTTAAAACTGTTTGTTTTTTTTGCAGAGGATAAAAGGTTTGCTTTAAAACAGAACCAACTGTTCAGTGGTCTGTTTGCCTGGGGCAAAAAAACCAAAACTTGCTTGAATGTCAAACTTCAAATGTAGCAGCTGGAGTTTTTAAAATTTTATTTAGTGTATTTCATTTTCTAAAAATTTTATACCGCTTTATGTCACATCAGATTTCTCGCGTGAAATTCGGACTGCTCTCCCCGGGGAGAGGCATCGCACACAAGTGCAGCGCCACCAATTTTTTTTTTCCTGTCTGCAGCTGTTTTTGGTTCCCTACCACAGTGGAATTTTTTCTACAGAATTTTGCCAAGGACAATCCTCTTGTTGCCGTGGGTTCTTTTACGTGCGCTAAATAATGTTGTATAACACACGGGACCTCGGTTTATTGTCTCAACCGAAAAACTAGCACCCAGACCACCACTCATGATGTAATGGATGGGGGTAAAGTTTTGGGACCAAACGGGATTCGAACCATTGCACACTCCGACTCAGACTTTTGGCTTTCTAGGCAGGTGCGTTACCTTCCAGACCACCGATCCACTTTTATGCTGCACCGTTGTTTTTGTTGAGAAGAAAGACACAGGAGAAGATAATGGACCTCTCCCTGCATTGTAAGGCTAGTTGCTGTTTACTAAAGCTGATCAAATAAAGGCAGTCAGTTTTTAGGAGAGTATGTAACTGAAACTTTGAGAAACAGTCAACTTTGCTGCAAAAAATGTCCAGACATTTTTTTTTTAGTACCTGTGAAAAAGTTCGGCATTTCTTTTTTTGTTCCTTGGCTTGAACTGTAAGGCTCATGCATGGTGAAATGTTGAATAAGTAACAGTTATCGATCTATCTATCTATCTATCTATCTATCTATCTATCTATCTATCTATCTATCTATCTATCTATCTATCTATCTATCCGTCTATCTGTCTATCTGTCTGTCTGTCTGTCTGTCTGACTGTCTTTCTGTCTGTCTTCTATCTATCTATCTATCTATCTATCTATCTATCTATCTACATCTATCTATCTATCTATCTATCTGTCTGTCTGTCTGTCTGTCTGTCTGTCTGTCTGTCTGTCTGTCCCTTAGTCTGGCGACCGTGGGGCACCCCTGAAGACTTGACAACCAGTTCCTTCCATTCCTCTCTCTGATCTACCTTTTTCAATATTTTGTGATTCTAGCCTGTCCATTCGTTGATGTTGTCCTCCCATCTCTTCCTTGGTCTGCCTCTTTTTCTTCCTCCTTGGACAGTGCCTTGCAGTATTGTTTTTGCAAGTCTTTTTGATCTTGTGACAGGCCCATACCATTTAAGGTTACGCTTCTTCACGATTGATTTTTCCTAGGGACCAATGGTTTGCTGGATTCTGTTGTGCACGTTTTCGTTGCTTATGTGGTCTCTGTAGGAGATGCCAAGGAGTCTCCGGAAGCATCTCATCTCTACCGCCTGTACTCTTCTCTCCAAATCTGCAGTCAGGGTCCACGATTCACAGGCATACAGGAGTATGGATATAACATTAAGGTAGCCATTTTGTAATTTGGGGACTAGGATTGCCATTGGAATTGCCACATTTAGGCCCATCTACGTTATTGTACTTTGCGCTTTGAGCAGTGTGTGTGGGGTGTGTGCTGTTGCGTGCGTCGCGCGCGCGCGCGCGTGTGTTGGTTGTGTGTGTGTGTGTGCCACGCATGCCTGTGTGCACGCGCACATGATGAAAAAGTTGTTAGAAGCTCAATAAAGACCTACTGACCTAGACTAGAGCAAAACAAAACCAAAACAATGCGAAAAGTCTCCACACAGACTCGTTTTGCTTTTATTATGAACACGATCCCCACTAATGGACGATATAATGTCTAGTCTGATGGTTAGGAATGCTGTGTTGTCCCCAAAAGACATTGACCCCCCCCCCCCCCCCTTCTCCTGCTCCCCATCTCCGAACCTACAGGCTATTGCGGAAAAGTGTATTTACAGTTTTCTTTTATCCACGCTGTTTTGAAAACATTGTTCAGGGAAGTCTGAACTGCTAGTTGCTTTTTGCCTTTCAAACTATTGGGTTATTTTGCAGATGTTAAAAGGTTTGCAAAAAAACAACCCACAAAAGCTTTCAGTGTTATGTGACTGTTTGCCTGGGGGGGCAAAAAAGCCAACTTGGCTGAATGTCAAACTTCAAATGCATCCACTGGAGTTTAATCAGGATCGTTTTATTTGAAAGAACAAGACACAGGAGAAGATAATGGTACTGGACCTCCACATTACAAAAGTATGTTGCTGTTTACAACTTTCACGCAGAGAAATCTGATGTGATATAAAGTGGCATAATTTTAAAAAAATGAATATAATATAAATTCTTTAGCTGATGAACTGAAGCAGCCATAATGAACTGAAGCGAGCCATCATGAACTGAAGCAGCCATAATGAACTGAAGCGAGCCATCATGAACTGAAGCGAGCCATAATGAACTGAAGCAAGCCATAATAAACTGAAGCAAGCCATAATGAACTGAAGCTAGCCATCATGAACTGAAGCGAGACTATCATGAACTGAAGAGAGTCATTATTCAGGAGAGTACATTAATGAACTTTGAAAAACAGTCAACTTTGTTTAATAAAGTTCCAGACGTCCTTGTAGTAGCAATGAAAAAGTTTGGTATTACTTTTCTGTTCCCCAGCCAGACCTGTAAAGTTCACCATTGATGAGATTTTGCTTATGTGACTTCCTGTCTACTATTATGACAGTTGCTTCCTGACTAGGGGAACTAGAATTGCAATTGAGGTTGTTGTATTTGGACCCCTCTATGTGATTTTATCAATGCACATTTAACACAAACACAACCATTGCATTTCTTTTTTTTTTCCAATTAACACAAACATAACTCTTACATTTTTTTTTTTCTCATATTAACTCAAACATAACCACTGCATTTGCATTGTTCTTCATATTAACTCAAAACACTATAACCCATACCTTGCATTTTTTTTGCTCTTCATATTAACTCAAACATAACATTCATTTCTTTGTTCTTCATATTAAACTAACATACTATTGTATTTCTATTGTTCTTCATATTTACTCCAACATACCATTGCACTTCTTTTTGTTTATCATAATCAACTCAAACACCACAACATAAGTGCTGAATATTTCCTTCATCAGTTTTTCTATCGTTTCTGTGTGCATGTGTATGTTTTTTACACCCAACTATATTCAATTTTTTAATACTGCTCCTTTTTCGTTTTTTCATATATTTTCTCCCAATCCTGTCATCTCATATGCTTCCTCAAGTCGATTTTTCCAGAGTGCTTTGTTCATTTTACATTATTTGCCCTTTGGAATAGTAGGCTGTTGCCTTAAAAGAAACCGATTGCATTTTTTTTTAAATGCGTGCATGTTGTTATTTTAGACATCATCCCCGATGAAGGAATGCGGCTGCCTTAGTGTTTGACACAAACGGCTGGATACACACACACACACACACACACACACACACACACACACACACACACACACACACACACACACACACACACACACACCACACACACACACACGACACACACACACACACACACACACACACACACGATGTTTTAATTGTTTGTTTGCTTTTTCCCCTTTTCTTTCTTTCGTTGGTTTTTTTTTGTTTTGTTTGTTTGCTAGGGATTTTCTACTTTGTTTTTTGTTGGTTTTTTGTTTTGTTTAGGATTTGATTTTTGCTATTGTTTTTGATTTTTTTTCTTTTCTTTTCTTTAGATAGATGGCTTGATGGAAAAAAGCAGATCGCTGCTTACTCAATGTACATCTGGAAATAAAAATTTGATTGATTGATTGATTGATTGACACGACACACACACACACACACACACACACACACACACATACCACACACACACAAACACACACACGCACACCACACACACAACACATCACACCCCACACACACACACCACACACACACACACACACACACACACACACACACACACACACACCACACACACACAAATTCGCTATGCGTGTACCTGGAAGCTGTAGCCCAGAACAGAATGAGTTAAACCCACCAATAATCAAACAACAACGTAACCTAAAAGAAACCCCAGTTACCTTAAAAAAAATGTTTTCTCCTTTTAGCCAACAATGCAACAGAGGATGAAGTTCTCTTTATTGTATGTTGCCCCTCCCCCCTCCCCCCATCCCACCACCACCACCACCACCACCAGCAGCAGCAGCAGGAATAATCTCGATCAGAACCATTGTCCTTTCTTCAGAAAGGATGCTAACAGCTTTCTTTGTGTTTCGTTTGATAGCTGCGGATTTCACCAGGGACAGACAGAGCGGTGTGAGGGAGCACAGGCCATTGCGCCACACCCCGCAATTAGCCACGCTAATGATAAACTTCAGAGCGGGAAATGTCCCCGCCTGATTTGTCTGTCTTTTCGTTTTGTTTGTTTTGTTGTTGTTGTCTGTAAGAGACAAGATTTCTTTTTGGGGGAGGTGAAAGCAAAGGCACAAGAGTGGGTGGGGTGGGGATGGAAAGGTTGAGTGGTAGGGTGAGGGTTAAGGTGGGACGGTGGGGGTGGGAGGAGCGGTATGGACAGAGAGATGGAAGGGGGTGGAGGGGGTGGGGAGGGAGAAGGTTCCAGCTTTTAAAGGTCCTTCCTTCGATGAGACTGTAGACCGAGGCCCCGTGTGCGAACGCACGCAGAACATCTTGCGCACACGTTAAATCCTGTTCCGCTTTTCGTAAGAATAGGCCATTGTGTGCCGGTGGGAACAGATGACAAGATTGACAAAACTGCATGCACACGGGGACTGGATGTAAAAAAAAGCACATGATTGCTTATTCCATTATCCACGATATAAAAGAATAAATAAATAAATGCGCAAATGAATACACAAATAAATAAATAAATAAATAAATAAATAAATAAGTAAATAAAAGGTCAATATTTCGGTAGGATTTGCTTTGGGTTTTATGTCGTTCCTCGGCTAGAGCTCCGAGGTTCACCACTGGTGAGATTGCTGTGTGTGCCCTTGTCTTCTGCCCGCCATGAAGGTAGCCGCATTCCCGTTTCGGGGAGGATGCCTAAACACGGCACCAGTGTGCATGCGTTGGTTACATTGTGTTTTTGTCATCTCTGCTTACTGGCATTCATGGTTTATTGTTCAGAGGCCAGAAAGGGTGTTTTTTTTTCACGTGTGCACAAGAAGCTCTGGTGCGTTTGCACAAAGGTCTCAGTTTACAGTCTCATCTGAAAGACTTTTTTTTTTTTGGGGGGGGGGGGGGAGTGGAGTCGGTGCTGATGTTAATTCCAGGGGGAAAAAGCCAACCTTGAATGAGTGTCTAGGTGGTGGCTCCAACCTGACCCCGATTCTGGGATGTCAGATCGTTTTTCAGATCACTTTCCACGAGTCAACGCTGTACAAAGTATGATGATGATGATGATGATGATGATGATGATGATGATGATGATGTTGATGATGATGATGATATGATGATGAGTAGAGTATGTAGGAGTAGTAGGATAGTAGGAGTAGGAGTAGTAGTAGTATAGTAGTAGTAGTATAGTAGTAGTAGTTAGTAGTAGTAGTAGTAGTATCGTCGTCGT
>CM060341.1:4118504-4123504 GCA_030674155.1 Stramonita haemastoma
AAGACTAGAGGTACTCCAAATATCCGAGACTGATGGGAGCCTACAGCTGTGAGGATGACAAACTGGGTTTGGGGTGTCGCGTTTTGATCGGCACAGGGGACACCAAAGCTAGATGATTAGGTCTTGTTCTGCCATGGGGGACGGGATAGCCTAGTGGTCAGAACATGGCGCTTGGTATTCTGGTATAGCCATGTATGGTATGCTGGTATAGCCATGATGGTAAGCTGGTATAGCCATGATGGTATGCTGGTATAGCCATGATGGTATGTTGGATAGCCATGATGGTATGTTGGAATAGCCACTGATGGTATGTTGGAATAGCCGATATGCTGGTATAGCCATGTGGTATGCTGGTATAGCCATGATGGTATGTTGGAATAGCCAGATGGTATGTTGGAATAGCCATGATGGTATGCTGGTATAGCCATGATCGTATAGCCATGATGGTATGCTGGTATAGCCATGATGGTATGCTGGTATAGCCATGATGGTATGCTGGTATAGCCATGATGGTATGCTGGTATAGCCATGATGGTATGCTGGTATAGCCATGATGGTATGCTGGTATAGCCATGATGGTATGTATGCTGGTATAGCCATGCTGGTATGCTGGTATAGCCATGATGGTATGCTGGTATAACCATGATGGTATGCTGGTATAGCCATGATGGTATGCTGGTATAGCCATGCTGGTATGCTGGTATAGCCATGATGGTTATAGCCATGCTGGTATGCTGGTATAGCCATGATGGTATGCTGGTATAGCCATGATGGTATGCTGGTATAGCCATGATGGTATGCTGGTATAGCCATGATGGTATGCTGGTATAGCCATGATGGTATAGCCATGATGGTATAGCCATGATGGTATGCTGGTATAGCCATGATGGTATGTTGGAATAGCCATGATGGTATGCTGGTATAGCCATGATGGTATGTTGGAATAGCCATGATGGTATGCTGGTATAGCCATGATGGTATGTTGGAATAGCAGGGCAGTGAACGTCAGCACAGCGTGTGGCACCACCCTCTTTTGTTTCTTGCCTGTTTTGAGTCGTGTAAAGGCCGTTGGCTGAATCTCCAAGCTCTTAGTGTTTCTGCATTATCAGGCTCATAATTATGACCACGCCTGTCTGTTTAGTGATAGAGCCAGGAGGGCATTACTTTATTATGGGTTTGATTATTCCGTGTATGTTTGCCTACACGCCCTCAAGCATGCACGCTTGCGCGTACATACACGCACACACTCTCTGTCCGTTTGTCTGTCTGTCTCTGTCTGTCTGCCTGTCTGCCAGACTGTTTTGTCTTTTTCTCTCTCTGTGTCTCTGTCTCTCTCTCTCTGTCTCTCTCTCTCTATGTGTGTCTCTCTCTATCTCTCTGTCTCTGTCTCTCTCTCTCTGTATTTGATTGTGTGTGTGTGGTGTGTGTGTGTGTGTGTGTGTGTGTGTGTGTGTGTGTGTGTGTGTGTGTGTGTGTGTGTGTGTGTGAGAGAGAGAGAGAGAGAGAGAGAGAGAGAGAGAGAGATAGAGATGGGATATAAATACAAATATAAATAAATAAATATATATGCATATCT
The DNA here is from genome assembly GCA_030674155.1 of Stramonita haemastoma. Lineage (NCBI taxonomy): Eukaryota > Metazoa > Mollusca > Gastropoda > Neogastropoda > Muricidae > Stramonita > Stramonita haemastoma. The sequence goes on from CM060341.1 coordinate 4,120,081, forward strand.
ATACATAAACATACACACAAAAACCCAGACATATATACATACATGCATAATACATACATACATACATACATACATACATACATACATACATACATACATACATACATACATACATACATACATACATACATAATGAGAGAGGGAGAGAACAAATACACATTTAAAAAAAAAACAAAGTCATACTTATAGAACAAACGTGACAAGATCTTTACATCCAGCCCTCCTGGAAACAAGAGAAGATAAATCAAACAAAAGTACTGAACTTGCAATACAAGGAATGAAGAACAATATAAAGAAAGAAAAATATATGCACGTTATATATCCTACATACATTCCTTATATATATTGTACTTTATACATAACATATATAATATATTATACATAATATTACTGATATATATTTTATATATTATATGAATGTTATGCATATAGAAAGAACAATCTAAAGAAAGAAAGAACAATACACATGCATATATTATCTATTTATTATTTATTGATTTACTTATTTATTTATAATAGACATTCCATGCAAACTTGTCCAACATAATGTCAGAAATGTAGGGAAAAAAACTGACAAATATTGAAAGTATGCATAAAAAGTCTGGAATAAGTCAATATGCGGGGGGAGAGAGAGAGAGAGAGAGACAGACAGACAGACAGACAGACAGACAGACAGACAGACAGACAGACAGACAGAGAGTCATAGGTATATAAAATTATGTATATATATATATATATATATATATATATATATATATATATATATATATATATATATATATATATATATATATATATATATATATATATATATATATATATATACAAAAACCCAGCGCCTGCACACTATCTATCTATCAACCTATCTCCCTATCTCCCTATCTCCCTATCTCCCTATCTATCTATCTATCTATCTATCTATCTATCTATCTATCTATCTATCTATCTATCTATCTATCAACCTATCTCCTATCTCCCTATCTATCTATCTATCTATCTATCTATCTATCTATCTATCTATCTATCTATCTATCTATCTATCTATCTATCAACCTATCTCCCTATCTCCCTATCTATCTATCTATCTATCTCCCTATCTCCCTATCTATCTATCTATCTATCTATCTATCTATCTATCTATCTATCTATCTATCTATCTATCTATCTGTCTATCTATCTATCTGTCTATCTATCTATCAATCTATCTATCTATCTATCTATCTATCTATCTATCTATCTATCTATCTATCTGTCTGTCTGTCTGTCTGTCTGTCTGTCTGTCTGTCTATCTATCTGTCTATCTATCTATCTATCTATCTATCTATCTATCCCTTAGTCTGGCGGCCGTGGAGGCACCCCTGGACTTGACAACCAGTTCCCTCCATTCCTCTCTCTGTTCTTTCTTTCTCCAAATTTTGTTGAGTTCTAGGCCTGTCCATTCGCTGATGTTGTCCTCCCATCTCTTCCTTTGTCTGCCTCTTTTTCTTCCTTCTTGGACAGTGCCTTGCAGTATCGTTATTGCAAGTCCTTTTGATCTTGTGACATGCCCGTACCATTTAAGTTTACGCTTCTTTATGATTGATTTACTACTAGTGTCGTGATAAGACATCATGCCCACTGTCGTAATGCAGCTGCCTTAATGTCAGGCAAAATCTGACACATAGGGGGAAAATCTCATAACTGGTAAACCTTGGAATTGCAGCCGAAAAGCGGGGGGGGGGGGGGGGGGGGGGGGAGAGTGGGAAAATTCGATTTTTTCCCTCTAATTTGCTGTGTTTTCCTTTTACATTGAAAGTGTCCGTTTCGATACAGCTGATCATACGCATTATGTATTTTATGTATTCTTTTATACCAAGGATATTGGAATAAACACTCATGTGGGCTTTTATACATCCTGTCCTCGAGTGTATACCGTTTTGTAATCTTGTTATTGTGATCACCAAGCTTGGCTTGATATATGTGTTGAGCAGAGAACAACATCTTAGATTAACTTCCTACACGCATCATCAGATATTTAATACATACATATACGGGGGGATGAGATAGCCTAGTGGTCAGAACATTCCGCTCGCAATTTGACGACCCAGGTTCGATTCCCGTTGGAGGGGATTTTTCCCCTTGAGTTAACATCAGTGCTGACTCCGCTCTCCCCAACAGTCCTTCGGATTAGACTATAAACCGAGGCCCTGTGTGCGAACGCACGCAGAACATCTTGCGCACACGTTAAATCCTGTTCCGCTTTTCGTAAGAGTAGGCCATCGTGTGCCAGAAGGAACAGATGACAAGATTTGCAAAACTGCATACAAACGGGGACTGGACGTAAAAATGCACATGAGTGCTTATTCCATTATCCTCGATATAAAAGAATAAATAAAATATCTGGAAAAAAATTGATAAATACTTTATATATATAGAGAGTTATATATTGAGGTAATATATATATATATTATATATATATATAAGAGAGAGAGAGAGAGAGAGAGAGAGAGAGAGAGAGAGAGAGAGAGAGAGAGAGAGAGAGACAGAGACAGAGACAGAGACAGAGAGAGAGAGAGAGAGCTGTTTATTGAGGTAATAAATTGTTATTTGTTTCTCAGTGTCGTGATCGGTCTCACGTGGGTCTAGGGATGTGTCGGTCGCGTGTTTATTGCGCGTGACTAGCTGGTGTTTTTCTTCTGTGTGTGTGTGGTGTGTGTGTGTGTGTGTGTGTGTGTGTGTGTGTGTGTGTGTGTGTGTGTGTGTGTGTGTTATATCATGTTTTTTTTTGTTTTTTTTATTCTATAATATCAAGGATAATGGAGCAAGCACTTATGTGCTTTTTTCATTTAGTTCCCGTGTGTATGCAGTTTTGTAAATCTTGTCATCTGTTCCCACCGGCACGCAATGGCCTACTCTTTCGAAAAATGTGTGTGTATGTGTTTGTGTGTGTGTGGTGTGTGCGCATGTCTCTGTGGTGTGTGTGTGTGTGTGTGTGCATGTGTGTGTGTGCATGTGTGTGTGTGGTTTTGATTCCATTTTATCTCATAAGCATTTAAGTTAGGGCGGAGAAGGGGATACAATGTATGTGTATTGTGTTGTTTGTGTATATTGTGTGTATATGTTTATATATGCTTGTTTGTGTGTGTGTGTGTTGTGTATGTGTTTGTATATACTTTGTTTGTGTGTGTGTGTGGTGTTTATGCGGTGTGTATATGTGTGTTTGTGTGTGTACGTTGCGTGCATGCTTGAGTGCACGTGCCCGCGCGCTTGCGCGTTGTATTTCAGTGTGTGCCACCCTGCTTTAACGAGAAATGAATTGATGGAGAGGCAAATGTCTGTGGAGCATGTTTACAGGTACACCCTATTAGGTGATCGATTAGTAGGGTTATTTGATACAGCATCTTTATCGTCCTTGACGTCATTGTCGTCGCCGTCACCAGCAGCA
>CM060341.1:4131004-4138504 GCA_030674155.1 Stramonita haemastoma
ACTCACACACACACACTCACACACACACACACACACACACACACACACACACACACACACACACACACACACACACACACACACACACACACACACACACACACACACACACACACACACAAGCATTTGATATGGACAACTCTTTCTATTCCCATTCTTTGTGGACGTTTAAAAATACAACTTTACGTCTCATCCGAAACACTAACACCCAGCCCATCACGCATGGTCTAAGGATAGAGGGACAGTTTGCTTACTAAACTAGGTCTTTACTTCTAACCACCAGGCCATCTACTAAATGGCCTGGACATGAGCACTTTTGAAAGATCCCTCATTTTGTGATATATAGTGCAGTGGATGTGAGAAAGGATTTTTTTTTATTTATCTATGTTTTTGGGCCTTTTCAATACCCACTTTTTACAACAACAAAAAATGGTTTAAAAAAGAAAAGAAAAGAACAAAATCACTTTTTCAGAAAACAAAAGTAGTCAAATAAGCACAAAAATATACAATTTGTTTTTCAAACTGAGTGATATTAGTTGTCATTTGACGACTTAACAGGTCAGTAGCAAACCAAGTCTCACACACACAAACACACACACACACACACAAACACCACACACACACAAACACACACACACAAACAACACACACACACAACACACACACACACAAACACACACACACGCGCGCGCGCGCGGGTGCTCCCACGCATACTCTCTCTCTCAGCCAAATAAATTTAAACAAACAAAAATTACAAAACACCCTATAAATTCAAACACACACACACACACACACACACACACACACACACACACACACACACACACACACACACACACACACACACACACACACACACTAAGACAATTATTCAACAATCTTTTTTTTTTTCCTGTTCTCATTTTCTCAGCCAATCATTGACCAGCACAGCGCGCTCCCGTTACGAAAGGAGCACGTGCCGCCGTATGCTAATTAGCGCTAATGAGACACCCCAGCATGCCTTTCGCGGCTCCAGAAGCCTTGCAATTAGCCCCTAATGGTCCCTTCTACGTCATCATTTCACCCTAGCTGACGCACAGTGTTTTGCTATACCATTATTACCATCATCGTTTTGTTATCGGTTTATTTTGGTTTGAATAATAGGAAGACGTATATTTCATAAGGAAAACGGCCAAAATAACAGCTGATTTTCATTGATGAAGAGGGTGTGGGTGATGGGGAGAGAGAGAGAGAGAGAGAGACAGACAGACAGACAGACAGACAGACAGACAGAGACACAGACAGACAGAGAGAGAGACAGAGAGTTATCCCAAGACAAAATGATCAAGTTGACTGTACGTGTCGAGCAAACGTGAATAATCCAATCGTGTATCGCCGTATCATTTGACAATAACATCTCACATTGTTGCGTCCTCACAGTTTATCCTTTCTGCTTATCCACTTATTTGCCATTGTTTTATTTACCATCTTTTATTTCAAAGATAAAGGGAAAAACACTTGTCTGCATTTTAGTTTTACGCCTAGTCCTCGTGTCATTCGGATGATTTTACCTAGCCCCCGTGTGCGAACGCAGGCAGAACATCTTGCACACACGTTAAAAACCCGTTCTGCCTTTTAGAAGAGCAGGCCATTATGTGCCGAAAGGAGCAGATGACAACAAAATTAAAATGATGAAAAGAACAGCATGCACATAGGTGTTGTGTTTAGACACCATCCCTGAGGAAAATGGAGTTGGAGTCCCTAGGGCGGTTTGGGGCTGTATATGGCAACGTTCTGGCGTCTCCTGCAACGGCACTGGAACCATTTGTATCGGCGATTGCCTTTCCAATGGACCATTACAGCGATGTGGAGAGGTGGGGGTGGTGGTGGGGGAGACTGCTGCATGGGTAACAGCTCGCCCTCCGTACTTACTTACCCAGACTTTGGACTCTACAGCCTAGAGCGCAACTCCATAGTCTTCCGAGACTGACGGATACCTACTAGTCCTCGTGTACCTGTAGTTTTTTTTAAGATTTTGTCATCGGCACCCACCGCCACACAAAGGACCTACTCTTCCAAAAGGCAGAACGGGTTTTAACGAGTGCGCAAGATGTTCTACACGTGTTAACACGGGGTCTCTATTTATTGTCTTATCCTAGGGACATCATTTTTCTTTTACGAAAATCAGTAAACTGCATTTGTTTAGAGTGCTCAAGCACAACTTGCTGTGGCAAAATATGTTCTAAGAAGTACAACAAATGATAGCAATGTTGAAAAAGAAGTCCAGATAAAGTCTGACTTTCACTTTCCGAAAAGAGCAAGAACTATTAGCTCACTTACCACAATTAGCACGTATACCTCTACACTTTTTAAACATTCAGAACTTAATCCAAATGAAGTAGCTAAATCAGAGGTAAAGTCAGCTCCCTGTCCGCCTTGGGAACTGCTTAAAGCTCATTTTGACATTAATTATTCTTCTGTAAGAAAAGTTGACAATGTTAACATTCTTACATCATTAGTAAAGGAACATATTCAAACCACTTACCCTGATCATCTCAAAATCTATACTGATGGGTCTGTTCTAAATACTAATGAGACAGGTGCAGCTTTCATTATCCCATCATTGAAAGTAGAACGATCTTTCAACCTGGAAAAAATAAATCTATATTTACAGCTGAGCTAACTGCCATTCTGTTGGCATTATACCATGTACTTGACTTCCCTAAAAACATATTCAACATCCTTATGTGTGTCGATTCTAAATCGGTTTTGCATGCTTTAAACAATTCTACTTCTAAAGTAAGAAAAGACCTCATCACTGAAATCAGGCATCTGGTACACTTTTTGATTTTAAGAGGTAGCACTATTACTTTCTGTTGGGTTCCCTCACATACTGGTATCTATTTTAATGAAAAAGTTGACTGCCTTGCAAAGTTTGGAGCCAGGTGTAAAAATGATTCTTGTGAAATAAATGTTGCCTTATCTCTGCATGAGGGATATAACTTGCTACAAAACGCTTGCTGGAAGCATTTCAGAAAGAAGATAAATGAGTCTGGCTATTGTCCGTATAATAGAGGCACAAGCAATGTGATAGATTTTCAAAATGCTTTAGTATGTAACAAAATTTCTGGTTGGTATAATCGGAGAAATGTGTCATCCCTCATTTATAGATTTAAACTAAACGCATTCAGGACAAAATACGTGAAAGATGTAAACTGTATTTGTGGTGAGAAGATTACAAATAGTCATGTCATTTTTAATTGTGAACATTTAAAAACATTTTTACCTGCTGTACCTAGTTTGTCACTGGATCAGATTTTGTCTGAACCTTCTTTGCTGTTGGACATTGTGTTAGCGTTGAAAAGAAGTCCAATAATCCAGTTTTTGTTGTGTTAGGATTAGTTTCTTATTTCAGCATTGTTAAATGACATTTTTCAGTTTATTGTTAACTCTTTCAGGTTTTTGTTTTGTTTTGTTTTTTGTTTGTTTGTTTGCTTGTTTGTTTGTCTAAAATCACGAAATGTGAATAGACGTTAAACTGAAGATACATAGTGCTCAAGCTTTTCTATTTCATATTTGTATTTTAGTTCATTAAAAAAAAATCAACATTGGGTTTTGTTTTCCCAATCCGACATTTGTAAATGCCAAATTTTGCTAAGAGTATTATTAAGTCAAACACTTTATCAGTTTTTGTAACTGCATCAGTGCCAAATAGCACTATTTCCACATTAAGGTCGAGTCTCTCGCAATGATAGCAGTTGTGTTTAAAATTACTTCAAGTTCTTTCCAGAAACTCCGTACAAACTGACACTGCTATCCATAATGGTTGATAGAGTCTTTTCCATTGTCACAAAAATGGTACATACTGACACTGCCATCAATAATGGTTGATAGAGTCTTTTCCATTGTCACAAAAATGGTACATACTGACACTGCCATCAATAATGGTTTCTGTCTTTTCCATTGTCACAAAAATGGTACATACTGACACTGCCATCAATAATGGTTGATAGTGTCTTTTCCCTTGTCACAAAAATGGTACATACTGACACTGCCATCAATAATGGTTTCTGTCTTTTCCCTTGTCACAAAAATGGTACATACTGACACTGCCATCAATAATGGTTTCTGTCTTTTCCCTTGTCACAAAAATGGTACATACTGACACTGCCATCAATAATGGTTTCTGTCTTTTCCCTTGTCACAAAAATGGTACATACTGACACTGCCATCAATAATGGTTTATAGTGTCTTTTTCCTTCTCACAAAAATGGTACATACTGACACTGCCATCAATAATGGTTTATAGTGTCTTTTCCCTTGTCACAAAAATGGTACATACTGACACTGCCATCAATAATGGTTTACAGTGGCTTTTTCCTTGTCACAAAAATTGTACAAACTGACACTGCCATCAATAATGGTTGACAGTGTCTTTTTCCTTGTCACAAAATGGCAGTTGTCATGATGTGCTGACGTCAGTGTCACTTTCCAGGATTGCAGACAGAGGTCTGTTGGGTGGAAGAGCGGTTACATCATGGTCAGTGGACTGACTGACCCGTGTGTTTACCGGAAATTGCAGCCCGCCAAACAACTGTCATTCGCGTTCAACATGTGAGCACTGTGGATCGCAGTAGACCACGTTTATCGTCTACGTAACTGCAGATTTTTTTTTAGGTCATTCTTATTTATCTATCTATCTATCTATCTATCTATCTATCTATCTGTCTGTCTGTCTGTCTGTCTGTCTGTCTGTCTGTCTGTCTGTCTGTCTGTCTGTCTATTTATTTATTTATTTATTCATTCTTTTATATCGAGGATAATGGAATAAGCACTCATGCACTTTTTTTTTACATCCAGTCTTCATGTGTATGCGGTTTTGTAAATTTTGTCATTTGTTCCCACCAGCACACAATGGCCTACTCTTACGAAAAGTGGGACAGGTTTTAACGTGTGCGCAAGATGTTCTGCGTGCATTCGCACACGGAGCCTCGGTTTATAGTCTCATTCGGAGGACTTTTGGGAAGAGTGGAGTCAGCACTGATGTTAACTCCAGGAGAAAATATCCCCTTGAACGGGAATCGAACCCAGGTCGTCAGATTGCGAACGCAATGTTCTAACCACGAGGCTATCCCGTTCCCCAGTTCTTAGGACGGAGTCACTTTGGATGACCTCTTTTCCCCTTTTTTTCAAAGTAAGCATGCTTTCGCTGCGTTAGAGAACACCTAGGAAAGCAATAAGAACTGTGCAGTGATATGGGTCTGTTTTTACAAGATATAACGCTGTATGAATTCCATGTATTATCATCATCATCATCAATATCATCATCATCATTATTATTAATTTATTATTATTATTATTATTATTATTATTATTATTATTATTATTATTATTATTATTATTATTATTATCTGTTTTAAAATACTGCCTACTTGTCCAGGAGTCCAAATACTGGCATCTCAGCAATGGCTCGAACCCTTACCGTCAGATTGCGAGCTAACGGTCTAACCACTAGACTACCCAACTCCCCTCAAAACCTTATGTAAAAGCAAGAAGAAAAAAACAGGTTGAAGAAAACGAAAAGCGTTTTGGGACTTTCCCTGGACATTCTAGGAGCAACATCAATTTTCTGTGGATCCCAACGCAACGGGAACTGCAATCCCTGCAGGATCAGAGGGCAGCCTCCATTTCCACAAGCTCAAGGATTGGGGGATTTTAAACTTTCCTATCCTGACGGAAACCTTCAGTCTAGGTTTTGTAAGCCACTTTTTCCAGGGGACTTTTTCTCTGGAGTTAACATCAATACGGACTGCATTCTTTTGGAAGAGAAACTAGAACAAAAAAACCCACCCCAACCTACAACCAAACATGTACAATCATAGGCCCCGTTTGCAAACGCAAGCAGAACATCTTGCGCACACGTTAATTCCTGTTCCGCTTTTCGTAAGAGTTGGCGATCGTGTGCCGGTGAGAACAGATGACAAGATTTACAAAACTGCATACATACGGCGACTGGATGTAAAAACTCACATGAGTGCTTATTCCATTATCCTTGATATAAAAGTATAAATAAATATAAAAATATAAATCAGTAAATAAAAATAGATAGAACACACGAGCAAGCATACGCCGAAAAAGTACAGAAACGCAAATAATTTGAAAGAAAAAATCCTTACAAAATATGGTTTATCAGTTCTTCGACCAAGCTGGTCAGGGTGGGGGTGGGCAGGGTGGGTGAGGGGGTGGGGGTGGGGGGACATGAGGGACGTGGTGTTGGTGGACAGTGTTCTCCAGGCTGGTCTGTCTGTCTTCAGCCTTGGGCAGTATGTCATGTCAAAGCTTTCAGAGACAAATCAATTGGATTTTTATTTAATCCAGATATGAGTTTTAAACATTGACGAGGTGACAGCCCCCGCTATGGCCTGTGTGGTCGGCTGGGCTATATATAAACAACAGGATTGGATTGGATCCAGAGGGTGGCGCCATGGTGATGGGCCTCTGGTCAATCCCCTTCGCTTGTTGTCAGGAACACTGGACACTGGCGATCTAGAACGTGGGCTGAGTGAGGTTTGTACAGGTGGAAGGGGAAGGAACGAGGAAAAAACCTGAGGGAGAGAGAGAGGGGTAGAGACAGAGAGAGAGATAGATAGAGGAGGAGGGAGGGAGGGAGAGGGAGAGAGAGAGAGAGAGAGAGAGAGAGAGAGAGAGAGAGAGAGGCAGGTAGGCAGGCAGGCAGGCAGGCAGGCAAGCGCAGAGACAGAAAAACAGACACAGACACAGAAGACACAGACAGACAGACAGACAGACAGATAGACAGACAGACAGACAGACAGACAGACAGACACAGACAATGACAGACATTCAGACAGACAGCCGCAGAGAAAGACACTACAGCCAAAGACACTCCGACCTTCTCCACAGCCCCAAAGCAACACAGACCACACAGTTCTGAAATGTCACAGAGACTATGGTAGAACTAAACCCACAGGGGGCAGAGAGAGAGACTGATAGAAGGCTGCACTACACTCTTAGCACTAACCGCCTACAACCCCACCCCACACCCACCCTCTACCTACACCCCTACCCCACCCCACCCTACCCCAACCCTCCTTTTGACCTTTGGACTGCCCCCACACCCGCCAGCACCCCCTCCCATTCCTTCCTTCCTTCCTTCACACCCTACACACACACTTGTCCAATCCCCATCAGCAACAACAGCAACCAGAACAGCCAGGCAGAAAATATCCAGCACTGACCTTGCCACACAAGTGGTAAAGAAGGACAGAGATAAAAATAATAATAATAATAAGCGGCTGCAAACTGTGTTGTATATCTTGTCATAATGCCATGTTCGGGGACTACAAATGTCTTTGCATGCCGGTTTGCAGATTCCTATCTTGGCAATAAATACTGTGTGTGGGGTGGTGGGAGGTTTTTATCAACTCTCTGATCAGTATATCAATGGAACTGACTTTTGTGCTTTTTCTGTTGTTGGGGTAGGGGGTGAGGGGCGGTAGGGAA
>CM060341.1:4143504-4148504 GCA_030674155.1 Stramonita haemastoma
TCTGTATGGGATGGGGGGCGGGGAGGGATACACATACACACGCACGCACGCAGGCACGCACACAAACACACACATACACGCACGCACACACATACACACACCCGCACGCACGTACACACACACACACACACACACACACACACACACACACGCACACGCACACGCACACGTGCGCGCGAGGGGAGGGAATGAATTAATGAAATAAACAATTTTGTAAAAGCAACAAAGAAACAAATTAGAGCGCTTTGTTCAGACAGCTGACAGCTCTTCCTTCTTCTTGGGCACCTCATGATAAATCTGTTCTCAAAACCCATGGGGAGCGAGGCATCAGAGACCTCAGCTTCTCCAGGGGCCGGCATATTGAGGGCGGCGCCCATCTCCTCTCCCTCGCTGCTTTACCTTCCCTGACCCTAAAGAGGGCAGGCACCCATTTACATCTGGGTGAACTGGGGGACTTGTACCGAAGCCAAGGCGCACAAACAGTCACTCATCCCCTTGGTAACCACGCTCAATGCTGCTTAAACTTTTGCTCTAGGGACAGCGAGCGCTCTGACCACTAAGCTATCCCGTCCCTGAAAGTTTCAAGCATTCTTCTTTAAAACATTTGAATGCTTGCTCCCCTCCCCACCCCCCTACATGTCTGAGATGAGAGATGTGTACTCAGCCAGATAAACCGATGCCTTCTGGTTTACGTGTCACTGCAGATGACAGACTAAACACCTACCTCACTGTGCTGCAAATGACAGCAACAGCAACAGGAGAGAGAGGAGAGGACAACACTCTGGCAGAAGTTTTCGCCCATCCTTTCTTTCTTCAAGCATCGAGATCTTAGCCACACAGAAAAACATCTCAGATCAAGGAAGAAAAAAACCCAGCATGTCTCAAGGGGAGATGGCCTCACGGAATGTATGTAGCCTGGCCAAGTGCTGGCCAAGTGCTGCAGTCAAGAGCTGGATTCTAATGCTGGAGCCAAGTGCTGGATTCAAGTGCTGGAGTCAAGTGCTGGTGAGGCTGAAAGAGGCTGGTCGTGTTCAACCTTCTTCACTGGACATCAAAGCTGGTTATGGGTTTGGGTTGTTTTTCTAGCTTTTTGCAGCTGTTTAACAACATTACATGCCACGGGTAGTGTTTGCCGCTTTGTTCTTTGAATCTGTTTAATGTGCTGTTAACCTCTCTCTCTCTCTCTCTCTCTCTCTCTCTCTCTCTGTGCTTTTTGTTTTGGCACCGGAAACATTGAAGTAGGCACGTGATGCAGACACACAGACTACCACAGACTGTTCTGTTGTTTTGTTTCTGTAATCAAAGGGTGTGTTTTCCAAACAAGTCAAAGGAACTCAAGTTTTCCTGGAGATTGTGTTGGATGTCAAAGTGCTTGTTGTGAATTGAGACACTGGCTTTATTTATTTATTTGCTTATTTATTTATTTATTTACTTAATTTCTTATTTGTTTATTTATTCTTTTATATCAAGGATATTGGAATAAGCTTTCATGTACTTTTTTTTTACACCGTGTGTAAAAATCACCGTGTGTACGCAGTTTTGTAAATCTTGTCATCTGTTCCCACCAGCACGCAATGGTCTGTTCTTCCGAAAAGTGGGACAGGTTTTAACGTGTGTTCAAGATGTTCTATGTGTGTTCGCACACGGGACCTCAGTTTATAGTCTCATCCAAAGAATGTTTAGGGAGAGTGGAGTCTGCACTAGTGTTAACTCCAAGAGAAAATATCCCCTTGAACGGGAATTGAACCCCGGTCGTCAGGTTGCCAGCGCAATGTTCTAATACCTAGGCCATCCCCTCCCCCAGAACACCATTACCTGGGGGCCAGAGGGCGGTGCTGGCATCTGGTCTGACTGTGCAGGGTTCAAGCTACCACAAAGAACAAAGACCCCTGTCAAGGATTTCTCCCGGGAGTTAACATCAGTACCACGGATGGGAGGGCCTAGCCTAGCGGTCAGAACATTGCGCTCGCAAGAAAAAAAAAGATATGTATCAAAGCTTGCAGTCCATTCTTCCTCTTATTTTGTACCCCACTTGTGGCAAGGTCAGTGGTTGATATTTCTCCCTGGCTATTGTGGTTGCTGTTGTTGCTGATAGCGATCAGACAGGGTGTATGCAGGGGGTGAAGGAAGCGAGCAAAGAACAGTGGGGGGGGGGGGGGGGATGGCTTGCGGGTGTGTGGGCAGTCCAAAGGTCAAAGGGCGGAATGGTGGGGGTGGAAGGAGAGGGTGGGTGTGGGTGAGCAAGGACAGTGGTAATAGTATAGTGCAGCCTTCATCAGTCTTTATCTCATCCCCCTGTGGGTGTAGTTCTACCCTGGTCTCTGTGACATTTCAGCACTAGTCTGTGTTGCTTTGGGGCTGTGGGAAATCCGGAGTGTCTTTGGCTGTAGTGTCTTTCTCTGCAGCTGTCTGTCTGTCTGTGTCTGTCTGTCTGTCTCTGTCTGTCTGTCTGCTCTCCTCTCTCTCTCTCTCTCTCTCCTCTCTCTCTCTCTCTCTCTCTCTCTCTCTCTCTCTCTCTCTCTCTCTCTCTCTCTCTCTCTCTCTCTCTCTCTCTCTCAGTATTTCACATACATATACGTTGATAGTAATATGTTTATAACATTCGTGCCATATGCCCACACTCTGCGCCCACCATTCCTTCAAATTGTGGCTTAGGGCCGATGTAGAGTAAAAGTCTGAAGTCTGAAGTCTCTCTCTCTGCCTTTGTGTCTGTTTGTAGGCCTTTTTGTTGGTGTGTCTGTCTCCCTGTCTGTCTGTCTGTCTGCTGTCTGTCTGTCTGTCTGTCTGTCGTCTCTCTCTCTCTCTCTCTCTCCTCTCTCTCTCTCTCTCTCTCTCTCTCTCTCTCTCTCTCTTCTCTCTCTTCTCTCTCTCTCTCTCTCTCTCTCTCTCTCTCTCTCTCTCTCTCTCTCTCCCCACACACACGCGCGCGCGAGCGCGCGCGCGTGGCGCGCGCGCGCCCCCGCGCACACGCACACACTTTGGATGAGACTATAAACTGAGGTCCCGTGTGCGAACGCATGCAGAACATCTTGCGCACACATTAAAACCCGTTCTCCTTTTTGGAAGAGAAAGCCATTGTGTGCCGGTGGGAACGGATGACAAATTTACAAAAGATATATACACACGGGGACTGCATGTAAAAAAGCACATGAGTGCTTATTCCATTACCCTCGAAATAGAAGAATGATAATGACACACGTACGCACACACGCACGCACGCACTTGCACACACGCACGCACGCGCTTGCACACACGCACGCACGCACGCACACACAGACACAGACACACACACACACACACACACACACACACACACACACACACACACACACACACACACACACACACACACACACACACCAATCGGCTGTTGATTTCTAAACCGATTTTCCGAAAATCCTTTTTACAAACACGTTTCTGTGTTGATTCAAAATCAATGAATCAAGCCATCAGCTCTATGCAAATAAATGTTCGATCTGGACTAGTCACTGATATTTGTCATTGAATTCATCTCTTTATTTTAAAAGGCTCGGATTCAACTCTTTGTTGGATTCCATCTCACTCTGGTGTATATTGCAATGAAAAAGTTTGACATTATAGCACAAAAAGGAGCAAACGGATTATTGAATGTTGCAAATTGAAAACTCCATTAGTGTCGCTGGAAGAATGCTGTTAGATCGTTCAAAAACCACAGCAAAAGTTATTCCAGTGTGAGGAATAAAAAGAGATTGGTTGTCTAGATGTATATGGAGAAATAGTTTGAATTTGAGTTATGTGTTTAAAAAAAACACTGTAAAGGGATTGTTACCACATAAAACATATTGTTTCAGTGGCCTGCATGTGGAAATTAAGCTGCTTAAGACTAAAAATGCTGGAAATGTTTCTTGCATAAGTCATCATAGTATACCTGCTGATCATATATTGATTATATCACATGATGAAAAATGACATACCTGCTCTTACTATCTGGAAATAAGAATTTGACTTTTACTTTGACTTACCTCATTATCGTCATACCCGATTATCAGTAATTCATTATATATATATATATATATATATATATATATATATATATATATATATATATATATATATATATATATATATATATATATATATATATATATATTAATCGTTCTTGCACAGTCGGGTTTACTTGATTCTTTATTATTATTGCGGACCTTTAAAAACATTCTCTTTTAGCGGACTGAATTTCCTTTCGTTACTTACTGTGATCAATATTCTCCTGTAGGGATGATGGGAGCCTGTGAGTAGAAATAGCATCCCCAGCTTCTGGAAATATATCGATAGAAATTCCCTCTTTTCTATCCCTCTCTTTGTTTCTGCCTTTTACCTTTTCTTCCTGTCACCTCCTTCTTGTCTTTTTTCTGCCTTCTTGGTCCATTCTCCTGCCTTTTTTCTCGGAAGACTTACACAATAACAATTATTTCCTACACTGAAATCGGATGCTCTGGGCCTTACTTGTCAGGCGCTTAGCGGCAGCACAAAGCATTTTCACTCATATGACATCAACAAGAGTTGCTGTTTGAGCGTTCGTGGAAAAAGAAGATAGAAATATTGTTTTTTTAATAGTTCATTTGTTAGATTTTGTTTGGAATGTGGGTTTTCGTGCCAGATTTATCTAAGAGTTTCATTGCCTTGCTTCAGTGTAGATCGGTATGTTAATTTTCGTTGACCTGTCTACCTGTATTCAAATTGATATTTAAATTAATGTGTGCTTCTACCCCAACTTTGATCCTTACTCCCTCCCCCCCCCCTCCCCTCTCCCCCCTTATTTCTCCGAAAATCCTTCGGCTGAGACTTTAAATTGAGGTTTCGTATGCGAACGCGCGCAGTATATCTC
Source organism: Stramonita haemastoma (assembly GCA_030674155.1). Classification (NCBI taxonomy): domain Eukaryota; kingdom Metazoa; phylum Mollusca; class Gastropoda; order Neogastropoda; family Muricidae; genus Stramonita; species Stramonita haemastoma. Next base: position 4,148,369 of record CM060341.1, read on the forward strand.
GCGTACACTTTAAAACCTTTTCGGAAGAGTAGGCCATTTTGTGCCGGTAGGGATGGGAGACCATTTTTTTTAAACGCACGTACACCGGGTTCGGGTTTAGACATTATTCCCGAAGTCGGAGCGCGGCTACCTTAAT
>CM060341.1:4153504-4161004 GCA_030674155.1 Stramonita haemastoma
GTATAAAATAAAATAAATATAAAATAAGATAAAATAGTGTGTGTGTGTGCGTGTGCGTGTGCGTGGGCGCGCGTGCGTTCGTGAGTGTGTGTGTGCGCGCGCGCGTGCGTGAGTGTGTTTGTGTGTGTGTGTGTTTGCGTGCGTGCGTGTGTGTGTGTGTGTGTGTGTGTGTGTGTGTGTGTGTGTGTGTGTGTGTGTGTGTGTTTGCGTGTGTGAGTGTGTTTGCTTGTGTGTGTGTGTTCATAAATATCTATCTATCTATCTATCTATCTATCTATCTATCTATCTATCTATCTATCTATCTATCTATCTATCTATCTGCTGCTCTCCCCGTGGAGAGCGTGTCGCCACAGGTGCAGCGCCTACCCAGTATTTTTTTCCCCTCAGGGATGGTGTCTAAACATGACACCTGTGTGCATGCTGGGTTTTTTAATATAATTTTGTCATCCGCTCCTACCGGCACACGATGGCCTGCTCTTCCGAAAAGCGGAACGGGGTATAAACGTGTGCGCAAGATGTTCTGCGTGCGATCGCAAACGGGGCCTCAGTTTATCGTCTCAACCGCATGACTGACATTTAGTTCGATTCACACACCACACACACACACACACACACACACACACACACACACACACACACACACACACACACACACACACACACACACACACACACACACACGCCGCGCAGATAGATACAAAGAGAGAGAGAGGGGGAGGGGGGAGACAGAGAGACATTGAGAGAGACAGAGACAAGAATAGAGATACATAGAGAGAGAGACAGACAAAAAGGTGCACATGCATCCGAGATCTTGTGCACATACTCTACACTTGTAAATGTTCATGAATAGAATTCTTAACCTTGTTTGAATTTTTGTTTTTATTTTTGGTTTTATTTCTCATTTGTAGTACATCTATTTTCATCAAGTTTTGACAACATTTACCAGTCATTGTGAATTGTAATTTTACTACAGCTGCGAGCCGGCTACCCAACCCTAACCCCAGCTCTTTTTGTTTTGGCTGAAGGGGGAGGTAGGCTTTTCCCAGTGCTCTGACCAGCAGTGACACAATGACTAACCCACTGACATTTGTTCGCTTGTCAATTCTCACACCATCATTTGACATAATATCAGACCCAATAACATGTTAATTCCAATCTGCTTTTACAACACACAAGTAGCAAAAAGCTTAATTCCAGCCTTGTTATCTTTACAGTCAGAAAAAACACCAATCTTAAATATTAGGTCAATTTGCTTTTAAAACATAGAAGTGACAGAAAGCTTAATCCTTGCTATGATCGGTGGTCTAGAGGTAACGCGCCTGCCTAGAAAAAAAGTCCGGGTCAGGAGTGTGCGGTGGTTCAGTCCCTATTCAGGTCCAAAACTTTTGCCCCATCCATTAGACCATGAGTGGTGGTCTGGGTGCTAGTCTTTCGGATGAGACAATAAACAGAGGTCTCTTGTGTTACACACCATTTAGCGCACGTAAAAAGAACCCACGGCAACAAGGGGGTTGTCCCTGGCCAAATTCTGTAGAAACAGCTACTCTAGTAGGGAAATAAGTACTGTTGCAGACAAAGAACAGAGAAAAGAATGGGTGGCGCTGCTCTTGTGGCAATGCGCTCTCCCAGCCCAAATTCTACACACAGAAATCTACCGTGACTTGGAAGTGGTATGAAATGAAGTATGGATAATATGAAATCTCTTTTACAGCCAGAAAACACCCCGAATAAGTAAGTGTAATACATCATCTTGTAAGTTTTTTAATAAGAGGGAGGTGTACAAAGCTTGTATTTTTCTCAAAAAAGTCATTCGGGTGGTCAAGTGCCAGTGGTGTGGCTCACCACTTGATTTCTAAACTTAAAAAAACAGCATTTTTATCAATTTTGTATACGCGTGTATAATATACAGGAAAAATGGAAACAGCGTTTCTTACCAAAAAAATCATCTTGTTTATACTCTAAAAAAACAAAAAAAACATGCAACATTATCTTCAGTCATTCAGATAGACAAGTTTGGATTTTATCCCACATAATTCTGACAGCAGTAATTCAATTGCGTTGCAATTTTATACACACCATCGTACAGTTACAGTTGAGATTCTAGAACAAGTTTATTAGGCGTGCGGCAAAAAGTAAGTTTCTTGTTTTGTTTTTTTAGTAATGAAGTGTACAAAAAAACAAAGAAACCTAATAATACTTGCAACCCAAAAGGCAAAAAAAAAAACCCCCCAATCAAACAAATAAACCTTTTAACATGCTACTGACAAACGGGTTTCCATTTCACCATTTCGTGGCAGTGAAATTAATATCTGTCTCCTTTGGCAAAAAAAGTTTTCTTTCAGTGTGAAAATTTGTTCAACAAAATGAACACAAACTTTTTTTAATCAAAACATTACAATTTGAAAGTAACATTTAAATCCTTATCATTCAAAAAAACTATGACGAACTTTTAAAAAGGAAAATTTTGATTAAAGCTTCAAATCTAGCACTTTTACAGAGATTTCTTCAAAACATCACATACAGAGAACTTGATTTGCCATAATCTGAAAATTAATTTGGCAATGAAAAATTTGATTCTGTTTCCTGCCTTTATCAAATACCTGTATATGACTAAGTTTCATTTTTGTAATGATAGATTTAAAAAAAAAAAAAAAAGAAGATATATTAAAAAAAAATCCACAAGCCCCCCCCCCCCCCCCCCCCCACAGGACACTAAACGGACTACTAGAATATAGCATAAGATCTTCCAGATACATTAAGCTGTCACAAGCTGTATTGGTGTAAAATCTGTTATCGATCTGCCCGTGGAAAATCAATACACAGATCTGCCACCAATACACACTGACGTCATTTCAACATAAAGGCGAGCATAAAATCTGGTCTGCTTTATATTACTTCACTCACCACTATATAAACTAATAACATCCTGACAATGTCACAGGCTATAGCAGGACTAGATTTTTCCAACCAATCTCATTAAACTAAAGTATTGCCAACACTTGAAAAAACAAAGAATTAGATTGTATTTCTTCCATTCAAAGTCAGAAAATAACCGAAAAAGATAGGCCTACTACTGTATTTCTTGCCTTCAATCTCATTTTTAAAAAATTCTGTTGTATTTCTTGCATTTGTTCAATTCTTTTTTTAAACGCGAAAAATTTGCTATCAAATTTCTTGCATTCAATTTCATAAAAATCGAAAACAAACTATCGTATTTCTTATACTCAATCATAAGAATATATATACCGGTGTCTTTTTTGCATTCAATCTCATGATAAGCCAAAAAATATACTATTACATTCACTGCATTCAATAAAATTTTTAAAATGTGAAAAATACACTATCGTATTTCTTGCATTCAATCTGATTTTTTTTTAAATGTGAAAAATACACTATTGTATTTCTTGCATTCAATCTCATAAAATCGAAAAAATGCACCATTGTATTTTTAACATTTATTGCAATTAAAAAAAAAAAACACTACTGTATTCCTTGCATTCAATTCCACTGAAAAAAAGCGAAAAATATATTCTGTAAAAAAAACCACCCATTCTATCACCTCTCTCTCTCTCTCTCTCTCTCTCTCTCTCTCTCTCTCCTCTCTCTCTCTCTCTCTCTCTCTCTCCACTAAAAAATTCTCAGATCTGAACATGGATGACCATTCCTCCTAAACATTCCTATACCCTTACCTCTTCCTCCTCCTTCCTTCTCTCCCTCACCTAAAACTACTAAAAGAATCCCCCATTTGTCAAACATTTCTGTAAACACTAGCATGCACATGTGCATACACACATGCGCTCATGTCTATCTCTTACACACTACCGCACTGACAGTATTCCTTTCAATTTTGAAAACCTCCATTTACAAATGTACAAACATGTTATCACATTTCTTCAGATATTTTCACAAAGTGTATAATGTCAGTTCTACAGCAGTCTGCAAATACCAGTTTTGCCTCCTGCATAAGATTTTTTTAAATTGCCATTCTGCAATAATTATAACAAGGTAAATTTTCCCCCTCTGACACTGTTTCTAAAGCAATGTAAAGAAAAGGGTTTAAAAGAAAAAAACAACAACCTAAGACACCAGTGGTCGACCATACACCAAACAATCGTCTAAAACTAACAAGTAGCAATCATCGGTCCCTAACTGCTTTTTCCACTTAAAAAATTATACCCCAAACCGCTGTGGTCACACACACACACACACACACACACACACACACACACACACACACACACACACACACTTTTTTTGCTGGTTTCACAATATTTCTAATGACTTGGTTCTCCAATATACCATTCCCTAGATATGCCTGAAGTACACACACACACTACACACACACACTTACACTTTTAACAACACACGCACGCACGCACGCACACACACACACACGAAAAAGAAAAAGACCCATTTTACTGCACAACATCCAATCAACATACTAGACCCTCCCCTTCCCTTCCATCGTCTAATATCACTTTGAGTGAACAGACGTAAAATCGAAGCAACAACAACACACACACACACACACACACGCGCGCGCGCGCGCAAAAGAATAAATAAATGAAACACGTATGCAGGTGGGGACAGATGACAAATTTGCAAACTGTAGGCCCTTAAGATAGGGTGTAAAAAAATGTTTGTTACCAAAAAGATCTCTTAGTACTCTAACACCCCCCCCCCAAAAAAAAAACCCAAAAAAAACACACACAAAAAACGAAAAAAACCATGCAACAATCTTTGATCATTGAGATGGGCGAGTTTGACTTTATTCTCCCATAATTATGATAACAGTAATTCAATTGCCTTGCGATTTTATCCATAGCGTTGTACATTTACTGTTGAATTTCTAGTATAAGTTTAACTGGGCATAAGGCTTAAAAGTATCTTTTGAGCTGATTTTTAATGAAGTGTACGAAAAAGCAAGGAAACCACTGATGATACTTGCAACCAAAAGCAAGACAAAACAAAAACAAACAAAGCTTAACATGCTACGGCAAATGGGGTTTCCAAGTCACCATTTGGTGGGAGTAAAATCAATATTTGTCATTCTTTGGCAAAAAAAAAAGGTTTTCTTCTACCAGAATTGTTAAAACTACTAACGTGAAAAGTTGTTAAACAAATTGTACACAAACTTTTAAAAAATCAAAACATTGCAATTTAAACGCGATATTCGACACCTCCAATTATAAATAAAAGACTTTTTTTTTAGTCAAATTTTGAATATGGCTGCGAACCCGCAGTTTTACAGAGATTTCTTTAAAATCACACATACAGAGAACTTGATTCACTTGAAAATAAATTTGGCAATAAATAATTTCTGATTTGTCAAAGGCCAGTATATGACTAGATTTCATTTTCGTAATGGTATTTGATTTAATTATTTTTTTAAGCAAACAGCAACAAGCCCCCTCTGAGGCACAGTTAACGGACTACTAGACTATAGCATGAGATCTTTCAGAGACAGTCATTTTTCAGAAGCTGTATTGGTGTAAAATCTGTTATCGATCTGCCAGAGGGAAATCAATGCACAGATCTGCCACCAATACACACTGACCTTATTTCAATGCAAAGGAAATGACAGGATCTGGTCTGCTTTATATGATTACATTTGATGTATTTTCAAGAAAAAAAGGAACTTTCTCCCTCATATACTTCACACACCACGATATAAACTAGTAACACCCTGCCAATACCAATGGCTATTGCAGGACTTTTTTTTTCAACTGTTATCTCATCGAACCAAAGTATTGCCAACACTTAAAAAATGCCAAAGATTTAGATTGTATTTCTTGCATTCAATCTAATTTAAAGATGAAAAGTATAATGGTGTGTTTTTTGCATTCAATCCAACTATATAAAAAAAACACGAGAAAAATTTACAATTGTATTTGTGTATTCAATCTAATTTGAAAAAAAGCACTGTATTTCTTGCATTCAATCTATAAAAAAAAAAAACACTAGTGTATTTTTTTGCTTTCAATCTCATAATAAACCAAAAACTATACTATTACATTTCTTGCATTCAGTCTAATAAAAAAAAAAAAAACACTATTGTTTTTCTTCCATTCAATCTCACAAATATAAGAAAAATGCACCGTCATTTTTCTTACATTCCATGTATTTTTTTATAAACCACAAAAATATACTATTGTATTTCTTCCATTTAATTCCATTAAAAAGACGAAAAATATACTATGTAAATAAAAAGGAAAAAAACACATTCCATCACCCCCCTTCCCTCCCTCCCAAAAAATCGCAGATCTGAACATGGATGACTATTTCTCCTAAACATTCCTATAATCTTTCTCCTCCTCCTCCTTCCTCCTCTCCCTCACCTAACAAAACTAAAAGACAACCACCCCTCTGTCAAAAAGTTATCCAAACACTAGCATGCACATGTGCATACACACATGCCTTCCTGTCTATCTCTTAATCACTACCACACTGACAGTATTCCTTTCGATTCTGAAAACTTCCTTTTACAAATGTACAAACATGCAATCACATTTCTTCACTTTTCTTCACATAAAGTGTATACCGTCTACAAATACGAGTTTTGCTTCATGCATAAAATTTGAACACTTTGCCATTCTTCCAATAGTTATAGACTAGCTCATTTTTCTCAGACACTTTCTGAATCAATGCAAAGAAAGGGGTTTTGATAAAAAGAAAAAAAAAAGAACCTAAGACACCAGTGGTCGACCATACACCAAACATTCATCCAAGTCTAACAAGTAGCAATCATTGCACCCCTAACTGCTTTTTCCACTTCAAAAATATACCCCAAACCGCTGTGGTCACACACACACACACACACACACACACACACACACACACACACACACACACACACACACACACACACACACACACACTTTTTTTTTTGCTGGTTTCACAATATTTCTAATGACTTGGTTCTCCAATTTATCATTCTGTAGATATGCCTGAAGTACACACACACACGCACGCGCGCGCGCGCGCACACACACACACACACACACACACACACACACACACACACACACACACACACACACACACACACACACACACACGAAAAAGAATAAATAAATAAAACACGTATGCAGGTGGGAACAGATGACAAATTTGCAAACTGTAGGCCCTTAAGATTGGGTGTAAAAAAATGTTTGTTACCAAAAAGTTCTCTTGGTACTCTAACACCCCCCCCCCCCGAAAAAAAAACAACAACAACAAACAAACAAACAAAAAAACCATGCAACATAATCTTCACTCATTGAGATGGGCGAGTTTGGCTTTCATCTCCCATAATTATGATAACAGTAATTCAATTTGCCTTGCGATTTTATCCATAGCATTGTACATTTACTGTTGAATTTCTAGTACAAGTTTAACTGGGCATAAGGCTAAAAAGTATCTTTTGAGCTGATTTTTAATGAAGTGTACGAAAAAGAAAGGAAACCACTGATGATACTTGCAACCCAAAAGCAAAACAAAACAAAACAAAACAAAAAAAGC
>CM060341.1:4166004-4188504 GCA_030674155.1 Stramonita haemastoma
TCAAAACCTTGATCCTAGTCAATTTTTTTTAATCAAAAAGACATCACAGATTATCACAAGTCCTATAAGGAATGTTGAAGACCAGCGTATTTTTCTCAACATATGAAATCTCATTCATTTTTTAAAAAATCACACAAACAAAAAGCTCCGTATAAAAAACAAACATTATTTTCAGTCTTACCCGCAACAATATGGAAATGTAGGAACAATACTTTTTTTTAACCAATATCTTGGAAGATAGTTTTTTTCAATTAACAGCAAAGGATGCCACCCTCACAAAAAAGCAATATAAACTATTTCAGTCCTGGTAGATGAGAAAGTTCATATCAAAGGATTAATAATCCTTTGCAGTATTTCGAGCAGAGACATTAGAGTATTGGCTTCCTCTATCCATTACTTCACATCAAAAACGTATCAAAGTACACTACAGAGCATTACCAGAGCATTACTGTAGAGAACTGCTGCTGAGCATTACCAGAGCATTGCTATAGAGCAGTACGAGAGTGGTACTATAGAGCATTACCAGAGTAGTACTATTGAGCATTACCAGAGTAGTACTATACTATAGAGCATTACCAGAGCAGTACTATAGAGCATTACCAGAGCATTACTATACAGCATTACCAGAGCAGTACTATACAGCATTACCAGAGTAGTACTATAGAGCATTACCAGAGCAGTACTATACAGCATTACCAGAGTAGTACTATACTATAGAGCATTACCAGAGCAGTACTATAGAGCATTACCAGAGCAGTACGAGAGTAGTACTATAGAGCATTACCAGAGCAGTACGAGAGTAGTACTATAGAGCATTACCAGAGCAGTACTATAGAGCATTACCAGAGCAGTACTATAGAGCATTACAAGAGCAGTACTATACAGCATTACAAGAGCATTACTATACAGCATTACAAGAGCATTACTATACAGCATTACCAGAGCATTACTATACAGCATTACCAGAGCAGTACTATAGAGCATTACCAGAGCAGTACTATACAGCATTACAAGAGCATTACTATACAGCATTACAAGAGCATTACTATACAGCATTACCAGAGCATTACTATACAGCATTACCAGAGCAGTACTATAGAGCATTACCAGAGTAGTACTATTGAGCATTACCAGAGTAGTACTATAGAGCATTACCAGAGCAGTACTATAGAGCATTACCAGAGCATTACTATACAGCATTACCAGAGCAGTACTATAGAGCATTACCAGAGCATTACTATAGAACATTACCAGAGCAGTACTATAGAGCATTACCAGAGTATTACTATAGAGCATTACCAGAGCATTACTATAGAGCATTACCAGAGCAGTACCATAGAGCATTACTATACAGCATTACCAGAGTATTACTATTGAGCATTACCAGAGTATTACTATAGAGCATTACCAGAGCAGTACCATAGAGCATTACTATACAGCATTACCAGAGTATTACTATACAGCATTACCAGAGCATTACTATTGAGCATTACCAGAGTATTACTATAGAGCATTACCAGAGCAGTACTATAGAGCATTACTATACAGCATTACCAGAGTATTACTATACAGCATTACCAGAGCAGTACTATACAGCATTACCAGAGCAGTACTATACAGCATTACCAGAGTAGTACTATACAGCATTACCAGAGTAGTACTATAGAGCATTACCAGAGTACTACTATACAGCATTACCAGAGTAGTACTATACAGCATTACCAGAGTAGTACTATACAGCATTACCAGAGCAGTACTATAGAGCATTACCAGAGCAGTACTATACAGCATTACCAGAGCAGTACTATAGAGCATTACCAGAGCATTACTATACAGCATTACCAGAGCAGTACTATAGAGCATTACCAGAGCAGTACTATAGAGCATTACCAGAGCATTACTATAGAACATTACCAGAGCAGTACTATAGAGCATTACCAGAGCATTACTATAGAGCATTACCAGAGTAGTACTATACAGCATTACCAGAGTAGTACTATTGAGCATTACCAGAGCAGTACTATAGAGCATTACCAGAGCAGTACTATAGAGCATTACCAGAGCAGTACTATAGAGCATTACCAGAGCATTACTATAGAGCATTACCAGAGCAGTACTATACTATAGAGCATTACCAGAGCAGTACTATAGAGCATTACCAGAGCAGTACTATAGAGCATTACCAGAGCAGTACTATACAGCATTACCAGAGCATTACTATACAGCATTACCAGAGCAGTACTATACTATAGAGCATTACCAGAGCAGTACTATAGAGCATTACCAGAGCAGTGCTATAGAGCATTACCAGAGCAGTACTATACTATAGAGCATTACCAGAGTAGTACTATAGAGCATTACCAGTCCTACATGCATAAATAAAAAACATTAATTCTAGTGTATATCACTTTTAAGTGGAAAGCCGTAAAACTTTGAACACTACTTCAAAGAGTATTTTTCTTTGAAAAAAAAATTAATCGCATCATACTGCCTGTTCTACGTGTCTCACATGTTCAAACAAGAGTTGCTTTCCTTTAACCAATCTTTTAATCTAAGCTGGATAAAAAGCCAAAAACAACACAAAAAAACACCGATAAAAAAGGCCTCAAGCCGTCAAGCATCATTGCGTGTCATATGCAACACAGGTTACGTCAGTCTAAGGTATTGCTCAGCCTTTTTTAAAAATCTGATTGTTAAATAAAAACTTTAAAAAATCGCGAGAATTCAATCATTAACAGTCCTATATGCACCAAAGGGCATAACAAGAGTCGTGTGATCACTTCATTAACTAATTTTGGAGAGAAAAAAACTAAAATAAAACCCCTCAAAAATAATCATTTTTGCAGTATCTTGTGCGTACTTAAAACCTGTTTCCGCGTTTGGGAAGAGCAGGCCATTGTGTGCCAGTGAGAACGGATAACAAAATTTACAAAACTTCATACACATGGGGACTGCATGTGAAAAAAACAACAAAACACACGAGTCATTCCACTATTCTCAAAATAAAAGAATAGAGAATAAATAAAACTAAAGACATCGCATTTTTAGAACTACTCACTTCATCGGAATCATTGGGGGGGGGGAGACATCAAATAAGCACAAATAATTACATGTCTTAACGCATTGACATGTTAGGACAAGAGATATCAGGGACGGGATAGGAACACGTTAAATCCTGTTCGCTTTTCAAAAGAGTAGGCCATTGTGTACTGGTGGGAACTGATGACAAAATTTAACAAAACTGCGTACATACGGAGACTGAATGAAAAAAAAAACCCACACACGAGAGACTATTCTGTTATCCTCGATATAAAAAATATTTAAAAAATTGAATAAATACTCTGTGACTCGATGATTTGCGGTGTTGTCTTCAATGATTTGTCGTTTTGTCCTCGATAATCTGCCGTTTTTTCACATGTTGTCCTCGATGTTGTCCTCGATGAGTTTTCGTGTTGTCTTCAATGCTGTAGATTAGCCGTGTTGTCCTTCCTGTTGTCTTCAATGATATCCTCCATGTTGTCACTGATGATTCGCTGTGTTGTCCTCGATGATGTCACTGATGATTCGCTGTGTTGTCCTCGATGATGTCACTGATGATTCGCTGTGTTGTCCCTCGATGATGTCATCGATGATTCGCTGTGTTGTCCTCGATGATGTCACTGATGATTCGCTGTGTTGTCCTCGATGATGTCACTGGATGATTCGCTGTGTTTGTAACTCGATGTCACTGATGATGTCTCTGTGTTGTCCTCGATGATGTCACTGATGATTCGCTGTTTGTCCTCGATGATGTCACTGATGATTCGCTGTGTTGTCCTCGATGATGTCACTGATGATTCGCTGTGTTGTCCTCGATGATGTCACTGATGATTCGCTGTGTTGTCCTCGATGTTGTCACGGATGATTTGCAGGTTGTCCTCGATGTTGTCCTCGATGATTTTTCGTGTTGTCTTCAACGTGTCGATGATTTGCTTGTTGTCCTCGATGTTGTCACTGATGATTTGTAGCGTTGTCCTCGTTGTCGTCGATGTTGTCCTCAATGTTGTCCTCGATGATTTTCCGTGTTGTCCTCGATGTTGTCCTTAATTTTTCGTGTTGTCTTCAACGTTGTCGTGTTTGCCGTGTTGTCTTCGATATTGTTCCCAATGTTTCCCCGATTTGTCTCGATGATTTTCCATGTTGTCTTTGGTGTTCTCGATGATTTACCGTGTTGTCTTTGATGTGTTCTCGATGTTGTCTTCGGTAATTTACTGTATTTTCCTCGATGTTGCTCTCGACAATTTGCTGTGTTGTTCTCGATGTTGTTCTCGATCTCCTCGATGTTGTCCTGATGATTTCCCGTGTTGTCTTCGATGATGTCCTCAATGATTTGCCGTGTTGTCTGATCTTCGATGATGTCCTTGATCATTTGCCGTGATGTCTTCGATGTTGTCCTTGATCATTTGTCGTGTGGCGTCCCTCATGTTCACCCTGACGACCATCTTGGTTATGGGCCTTGCGACACTGATGCTCTCCCCTTGTAGAAAAGGCAGGTCACTCTGGCTGCCCTCACACATCACTGTCAGGTCAGGTCACTGGCCCTTGATTCCAGACCACAGCCCCTGAAAGCAGAAAGTCATCCTTTAGTCATTTTGATTTATTCATTCATTTTTTTCTTTTATTTCGAGAATAATGAAATAAGATGACGTCTTCAGAAAATAGAAGAAGTCATCAGTAAGACTGTATGTGTGCGTGTGCGCGTGCGTGCGTGCGTGCGTGCGTGTGCGCACTCGCGCGTGCGTACGGTGTGTGTGTGTGTGTGGGATGTGTGGTGTATGTAGTGAGAGAGAGAGAGAGAGAGTGTGTGTGTGTGTGTGTGTGTGTGTGTGTGTGTGTGTGTGTGTGTGTGGTGTGTGTGTGTGGATGAGTGTGTGAGTGTGAGGAGGAGAGAGAGATGAGAGAGGAGTGAGAGAGGAGAGAGTAGAGAGGATGAGTGGAGATGTAGTAGGTGAGAGAGAAAACCTTAATGACTCATCGTGCTTAACCCGAAGCGAACTATATTTTACTCAGAGACTAAACACCATTGAACACATAATAAATTTGCTCCATTACAACGTCACTTAAATACTTCACGTCCCAAGCATTGGGTAAGTCAGTTTACCTTTATATACTTACACTTTCTGAGCATGTGATGAAGTCAGCTTTCCACACGATGGCCTCATTTTTGAGGAACGGTCCCCAGTGATCCGCTGATGGCTTTCAGGAGAAGACTCTCAGATGATCCACATGATACTCACCACAGAAGAGGACTCTTAATGACCCACACGACCACTCACCAGATTAGGACCCCGTGGAATAAAGTATGGGAAGGAAGGAGCCTAAGGAAATGCTGTGAACATGTGAGAGGTGACAACGTCCAAATCCCTCCTGACCACTGTCTCAAAGCCTTAGTGGTGGTGTTTACCCAGTACTGTAGGTGGTGGTGTTTTAACACCAAGATCACTGTAGGTGGTGGTGTTTACGGACACCAGGATCACTGTAGGTGGTGGTGTTTACGGACACCAGATCGCTGTAGGTGGTGGTGTTTACAACAGGTCAGTGTAGGTGGTGGTGTTTACGGACACAAGATCACTGTAGGGGTGGTGTTTACGGACACCAGGATCAGTGTAGGTGGTGGTGTTTACGGACACAAGATCACTGTAGGTGGTGGTGTTTACGGACACCAGGATCAGTGTAGGTGGTGGTGTTTACGGACACCAGGATCACTATCACCAGATTGCGCTCCTGTCATCTCTTGCATTTAGTTTTTGTTCCCTATTTTTTTCTAAGGTTTTTATTTTTTTAATTCATACTTTTATCTTTGTACACTATTTCCTATTCTATGTCTCGTTTAATGAAAATAATTTAGGTTTTATTTCATTTATTTTATTCCCTATGCTACGTTTTATTTTCTATTCTATTTATCTACTTTTATCTTTAGCAAGGATGGAGGATGCAATCAGAAGTGTGGTGCCCAGTGATCCTTTGTCGGTAAGACTACTGACCCGGCAGTCAGTTCAAAGTCCAGCAAACGAACGCGACCGAGTGGACTGGACTGGCCCCGACTTGCTTCGGGAAAAAGTCGAAATTTGCGCGTACGCGAGGAATGGAGGAGGAGGAAGCTGGTTGGAAAATCTTCAGGGATAAGTGCCCCGAGACTACGGGATAGGTGAAGGTGAAAGGGAGGAAAATGTGCGGGTGAGACAGGTGTCCCTTTTGCGTGTGGTGACCATTGTCCAGACGTCTCACAGACCGTTGTGTGTGTTTCTGGTCGTGCCTGTGAAAAGTGGCAGTGGTGTGGTCAGTAGCTGTGTGCATACGGACCGAATGTTCACCGAAAAAGAAGATCCGATATTTTCCTGTAGTTCCAGATTCAAAAACCCTTCAGGGCTTCGTTGTATGCCGATATCGGACGCGCGGGGCCCGACTTGTCAGGCGCTTAACGGCAGCGCAGGGCATGTTTCGCTCCTATGACAGACAGCACTAGTTGCTGTCAGAGAGAGAGAGACAGAGAGAGAGAGAGAGAGAGAGAGAGAGAGAGACAGACAGACAGACAGACAGACAGAGAGACAGAGAGACAGGAGACAGACAGAGAGAGACAGACAGAGAGAGAGAGAGACAGAGAGAGAGAGAGTTGGACGAAGCAGAAGCGGAAGCTTGGTTGCATTTCCTGTGCTTCATTCCCTCCCCTTTTATTGACCAACACGGGCCTAACCAGTGAGAGTCATGCGGGTCATAGTTTGTGTGGTGAGGAGGTCAAAGGTTGCTGTGAAGCGTCTGAAAGCAAAGGCAGACATACAGACATACATACATACGATGATACATACAGACAGACAGACATGTATTCCCGCGGTGGAATGCAGCTACCTTCATGGTGGGGAAAAACAGTCGCATATACAAAAACCTCACCATTTGTAAACCTCAGAGCTCTAGCTGAGGAACGAAAACAAATATATACATGTGTGATAAATGGGATTCATTTTTGTCTAATCAGAGGGGAGTGAGAGAGAGGAGGGGAGGGGTGTGTGTGTGGTGTGTGTGTGTGTTGTGTGTGTGTCTGTGTGTGTGTCTGTGTGTGTGTCTGTGTGTGTGCGTGGTGTGTGTGTGGTGTGAAAGAAGAGGAGGAGACAGAGAGAAGAGGGAGAGAGGAGAGAGGAGGGAGGGAGGAGAGAGGGGAGGAGGGAGAGAGAGAGAGAGAGAGAGAGAGAGAGAGAGAGAGAGTGTGTGTGTGTGTGTGTGTGTGTGTGTGTGTGTGTGTGTGTGTGTGTGTGTGTGTGTGTGTGTGTGTGTGTGTGTGTGTGATGAAGAAAAAAGTCGAACTAAAATGTCAGTCCTTTGGATGAGACTATGTCAACCGAGGTCCCTTGTGCAAATACGCACAGAACATCTTACACATAATTATGTTAAAAAGCCTGTTCCGCATTTTAGAAGAGCAGACCATTTCGCGCCGGTAGGAACGTATAAAAAAAATTCAAACGCCGCACAGACACTGCGGTCCTGTGTGGACATCACCCCAAGTCAGAATGCGGCTACCTCAGTGGTCAGGGGAAAGCGGTGGCATACTAAAAATCTCACTGTGACTGAATCTCGAAACTCTAGTCGAAGAAGGAAACAAAACCCTTAGATATTTTAAATATTGTTCAGGAGGAGGGAGGGAGAGAAGGGGGAGGGGAGAGAGAGGGGGAGGGCGAGAGAGGGAGGGAGGGGGGAGGGGGAGAGAGAGAGGGGGGAGGGAAGGAGAGAGAGGGAGGAGAGACAGACAGACAGACAGACAGACAGACAGACAGACAGACAGACAAGAGTCCATGAGAAAAATAAAGAGGGGGGGGGGGGGAGAGAATAGCGTCTTTGATAAAAAAAAAAGGACACAATGAAAAAAAACTGCTTCAAAATATGATACAACAACAAACCAAAAACAAAAACAAACGCTGGAATACGGGGGAAAAAAGATATGAAGAAACACCTAACAGGTAAGTGAGAGAGGGGGAGAGAGGAGAGGGCGAAGAGGGGGAGGAGGGAGAGAGGGGGGGGAGGGGAGAGGGCGAGAGAGGGGGAGGGAGGGAGAGAGGGGAGGGGGGAGAGAGATAGGGGGGAGGAGAGAGAGGAAGGGGAAGAGGGGGGAGGGAGGAGAGAGAGGGGGGAGAGAGGGAGGGAAAAGGGAGAGAGGCGAGAGGAGGAAGGAGAGAGAGGGGGAGAGATGGAGAAGAGAGGGAGAGGTGGTGCAGGGGGAGGAAGACCGTAGCGTAATAAAAAAAAAAAATGACTTAAATCAACTGCCTCGAATTATGTTACAACACAAAGAAAATTCCGGAATATGGGGAAAAGAAAAAAGTTATGAAGCGACAAGCAAGAGAGAGAGAGACAGCGAGCAGAGAGGGGGAGGAAGAGAGAGGGACGGGTGAGAGAGAGAAGGGAGGGGGTGAGAGAGAGAGAGAGAGAGAGAGAGAGAGAGAGAGGAGAGAGAGAGAGAGAGAGAGTTGTCAGTAAAGAGAGAGACAGAGACGATGCCAAGTGTCTACAAAATATAATAAACTTCTTCGTACTCACATTCAGTTGATGGTTGAAGTCCTGCTTTTCTTGGCAGTCCCTCAGTGAACAGACAGCTCAGTCTCTTGAAAAAAAAAACTATGAAAAAAATCTAGATCTTCCAACAGAATTGGAAGCTAAGTCCTGCACTGGTTTCAAGCTAAAGTATGGGCGTGGACTTCCTGACCCCTGGAGAAGATGCGGTGGCCTGATTCTGCAGCTGTCTCTCTGATGACCCGTCAGTGCTGGACATGGCCGTAGTGCCCCCCAGGCTGTCATGTCATGTCATGTCAGTCATGTCATGTCATTCCGGAGCACTGACATCTGCATCGGCACCTCAGGTCGTTTCTGCCTGCTGTTCTTTCAGGAAGGCAAAGTTGTTTCTAGGCTGTGGTTTCTGTGGTGGCGGCGGGGCGGTGGCGGTGGCGGTGGCGGTGGGTGTGGCGGTGGTGGTGAGCGTGGTGGCGGTGGTGGTGATGGCGGTGGTGGTGGGTGATGGCGGTGGTGGTGGTGGCGGTGGTGGTGATGGGGTGGTGGTGGTGGCGGTGGTGGCGGGCGGTGCGGCGTGGTCTTCTGTTTGTCAGCCATCTTGATGACACAAGGCTCCTCTGTGAAGAAAAAACAAAGTTTCAATATTCCAGCAAGGATTAGCTAGGAGCATGCTGCCCCCAGAAACAAAAGTCTAGACTTGTTACTTCATAATAATGCAGCATGAACACATTTATTCTGTTTTACTGCTATTGCTGTAAGAATCCTTGAATGCAAAAATCCTGCAATTCTTAGTGAAATGTCCATGTGTGTGTAGGTGAATGTTTCGTTTCTATACTTTTCAATCTGTGTGTGATAAACCGAAATATGCTATTCTGTTTATTACAACTCAGTGTGAACTATCCTTAAGTTCTCTAAATCAGTCATTTCCCTCTCGTACCGTAGTTATGAAACAAATGGGGGCAGGGGATGGACTAGCCCAGTGGTCAGAGCGTTCAGCTTGTGATCCGAGGTTCTGAGATCATATCACCTCCCAGGTCCTGCCCAACAGATTTTTTCCCTCTAGAGCTAACATCAGTACCCACTCCATTACCCAAATTTCATTCTGACCCCCCTCATGGGGGACGACGGGATCCGTTAGCATAAATAGCATCCCCACCTTCTAGAAATCCTGCTCTGGAAGTTCCCTCTTTTCTATCCCTCTCCGTTTGTACCTTGTTACTTTTCTACCTGTCACCTCCTCCTTGAATATTGTCTGTCATTGTGGTCCATTCTCCTACCTTTTTCCAGAAAGACAAAATTATCTCCAATGCTGAAGTCCCAAGAGAGAGAGAGAGAGAGAGAGAGAGAGAGAGAGAGAGAGAGAGAGAGAGAGAGAGAGAGAGAGAGAGGAGAGAGGAGAGAGAGAGAGAGAGAGAGAGAGAGAGAGAGAGAGAGAGAGAGAGAGAGAGAGAGGAGGCAGGATAAAAAAAAAGAAGTTGTGTAAAATAATTTTGACCCTGGATAAAGATCATCTTGACATGACATTACACACACAATCCCTCACCCCCTCAAAAAAAAGTACAAAAACAAATAAGTAGCAAGACACCCACCCCCCCAACAAAGAAAAACACAGCAAAAAAAACCCATAATATTACACAAAAAACAACCATCAGTTTTACCTGTAGCCTCAGGTCAAAACTGCCCGAAATGGCGACACCGCAGCAAAGTGATGGGGTTTTAAACTAGTGTGGCTGCATAGACACGAAGCAGCGTCAGCCCTGGTCCCATGTAGAGGTAGTGAAGTAAGTGAAGTGGGGTGTTCACAACACGTTCACTGCTCATCCCCTGACCCGTATGTGGTGGGTGGAGAGGGTAAAGTTCATGTTTCACGTGCATCATGGACGAAGCTTGCACTGACAGTGACAGGCTAACTTGTTCGAGCACTACAGTAAGGAGTTCACTGCTGTTTTCTTCCTTTTTTCTTTTCTGTGTGTTTTGGTTTTGTTTTTTTTTTTTTTTTTTCATAATTCATTATTTCAAGGATAATGGAATAAACACGCATGTGTTTTGTGCTTTTTACATCCAGTCCTGTGTGATGCAGTTTTGTAAATTTTGTCATCCATTCCCACAGGCACACAATGGCCTACTCTTTCATCATTGTCATTCATCATCATCATCGCGCACACATCTCATCATCATCATCATCATCATCTATCATCATTTTTTCTTCTTCTTCTTCTTCTAAACCCTAAAACCCATTACACTTTTCGGAAGAGTGGCCATTGTGTGCCGGTGGGAACGGATGACAAATTCACAAAAGTGCATACACGCAGGGACTGGATGATAAAAAAGAAGCACATGAAAAAGCGGAACAGGTTTTACCGTGTGCGCAAGATGTTCTACATGCCTTCTTGGTTGACAGGCTTATCCCAGGGACTTTTTGGGGGGAGTGAAGTAAACACTGATGTTAGCTCCAGGGGAAAATGTCTCCTCCAACAAGATTGGAACCCGGGTCAGCAGATCACATCACAATTTAGCACACTCTAACCACCAGGCCATCCCATCCCCCAGCTGTGTCTCGTTTGTCTCTTTGTCTGTATGTCTGTATGTCTCTCTTGGATGACAGAATTTACAAAACTGCAAGCACATGGGGACTAGATGTAACAATATTAATATCAAAACCCGTTCCGCTTTTCGGAAGAGTAGGTAATTGCGTACTGGTGGGAACGGATGTTAAAATAATTATTTAAAACCGCATGCACATAGGGACTGGATGTAAAACAAGTACATGAGTGCTTGTTTCATTGTCCTCAAAAGAAAGAATACATATCTATCTATCTATCTATCTATCTATCTATCTATCTATCTATCTATCTATCTATCTATCTATCTATCTATCTACCTTCTATCTATCTACCTATCTATCTCTTTATCTATCTGCCTATCTATCTGTCTGTGATCTATCTACCTCACTGTCTATCTAACTCTTTATATCTATCTATCTATATATCTATCTATCTACATATCTATCTCTTTATCTACCTACCTACCTATCTGTCTGTTTTTCTGTCGATCTATCAACCTCACTATCTATTTATCTAACTGTATTTATATCTATCTGTCTGTCTGTCTGTCTGTCTGTCTGTCTGTCTATCTATCTATCTATCATTATCCATCTATCTATCTATCTGTCTGTCTATCTATCTGTCAATCTGTCTGTCTGTCTATCTGTCTATCTCTCTTTTTTTTTTTTAAATTACCACTTTATGTGACAGCAGGTTTCTCTGCTTGAAATTTGGGCTGCTCTCCCCGGGGAGAGCACGTCGCCACAAGTGTAGTGCCACCCATTATATTTTGTCTTTTTCTGTTCGTAGCTATATTTGTTTCCATATCAGAGTGACTTTTTTTTTACAGAATTTTGTCAGAGATAACCCTTTGTTGCCGTAGGTTCTTTTACGTGCGCTAAATAATTAGGTGTAATACACGAGACCTCGGCTTATCGTCTCATCCGAAAGACTAGTTTGTCTGTCTGTCTGTCTATCTATCTATCTATCTGTCTACCTGTCTGTCTGTCTGTCTGTCCATCTATCTATCTGTCTCTCTGTCTCTCTGTCTCTCTGTCTGTCTGTCTATCTATCTATCTATCTATCTATCTATCTATCTATCTATCTATCTATCTATCTATCTATCTAATCTGTGTGGAGACGGGATAGTTCAGTGGTCAGAGGACTCGCTTTCCCCCAACTAAGGTTAAGCAGCTTCGAGAGTGGTTACCACTTGAATGGACGATCATTTGCTCGCCTTGGCTTGAGTACAGTCCCCCAGTTCACCCAGCTGGAAATGGGTCTTTAGGATCATGGAAAGTAAAGCAGCGAGGGAGAGGAGATGGGCGCCGCCCTCAAAATGCTGGCCTCTAGACAAGCTGAGGCCTCTGGTGCCTCGCTCCCCTGCGACCACCTAAGTTATGGGACACCTTTACCTTTACCTATGTATCTATCTGTTAAGATCCCGGCATCCCCACGGAAAAACAGGATACCAATGCTGGACATCACCAGTGGGTTAGGACTGTGTGGCTGTGGTGTGATGTCCTTGCAGTGATGATTGTGGCTGATATTAGAGTTGTGTGGCTGTGGTGTGGTGTCCTTGAAGTGATGATTGTGGCTGATATTAGGTCTGTGTGGCTGTGGTGTGATGTCCTTGCAGTGATGATTGTGGCCCGATATTAGGTCTGTGTGGCTGTGGTGTGGTGTCCTTGAAGTGATGATTGTGGCTGATATTAGGTCTGTGTGGCTGTGGTGTGATGTCCTTGCAGTGATGATTGTGGCTGATATTAGGTCTGTGTGGCTGTGGTGTGGTGTCCTTGCAGTGATGATTGTGGCTGATATTAGGTCTGTGTGGTGTGGTGTGCTGTCCTGACCACCTAGTTTGGACACTTATTTACTATGTTCTATCTGTTAGTCCCGGATCCACGGAAAAAGGATACATGTGGACATCACCATTGGGTTAGGTCTGTCTGGCTGTGGTGTGTGTCCTTGCAGTGATCATTGTGGCTGATATTAGGTCTGTGTGTGTGGTGTTGTCCTGCAGTGATCATTGTGGCTGATAGTTAGGATGTGTAGCTGTGGTTTAAGGTCCATACAGCCTGCTATCAGTCTTCTGTCTGCTATCTACCTGCCCTCTGGCTCTGTCTGCACTGCAGGGAGGAAACTTGCAGCCCTGGGGGAGAAGGAGGCTGCTATTCTGGATGTTCTAAACTTGGCAATCTCCTACATCCATCTCTCTTTATCCAAGTTGATTTCAGGGTCAATTTTATCCTCTTCCATATCCATGTTATTAGTACAGACCTGTTCACGATTTCACTCCTCTTTTTTCATGTATGCATGGATTTGACGACGATTTGTCTATCAGTCTATCAGTCTGTCTGTCACTCTGTGTGTCTGTCCGCACTGCAGTAGAGTTACAGCCCAAGGCCAAACCGGCTTCTATCTTTGGCTGTCTAAATTCACACAATGATGTTATCTCAAGATCGCAGTGAGGGGTCGGTGGGCTGGGGGAACACACCGGCTTAGGCAGCAAGAAGTGCGAGTTGTAGTAGTTGTCGTTGTCGATGTTGTTGTCGTTGTGTTGTTGTTGTCGTTGTCGTTGTCGTTGTTGTCGTTGCTCTTCTTGCTCTCTTCTTGTTCTTGCTCTTTCTTCTTCTTCTTCTTCTTCTTTTCTTTCTTCTTCTTCTTCTTTTCTTCTTCGTCTTCTTCTTCTTCTTCTTCTTCTTCTTTTCTTCTTCTTCTTCTAATTCTTCGAATTCTTTTTCTTCTCTCTTTCGCTTTACACTGTCAGATGTGTCTGGGAAAATAACGGCATACATGTCTGTCTATCTATCTGTGCAGGCGTGTATGTGAATGCAAGCGCGAGCGCTTGTATGTGTCTATGTATTGTGTGTTTGTTTTTATGTGCGTGTTTGTGCGCATGTGTGTGTCACAGTGAGTGTGTGCATGTGTGTGCGAGAGAAAGGGACAGCGAAAGAGAGAGAGGGGGACAGAGACAGACAGAGACAGAGAAAGCAAACAGACACTGAAGCAGACGGACAGAAACAGAAACAGAAACAAACAGACATATAAGAAACCCACCCACACGTACATCCACCCACTACACACACACACACACACACACACACACACACACACACACACACACACACACACACACACACACACACACACACACACACACACACACACACACACACTCCACCAACACCGTCCCCCCCCCACACCCCACACACACACACACACACACACTACACCCCCCTCCACACACGCACGCGCACACACACACACACACACACACACACACACGCACACACACACACACACACACACACGCACACGTGGGCACGCACGCACGCCCAGGGAGGACAGGCAGCAATCGTACCACCCACACAAGGTCTGCTGTCACCTCCTTCATTAATAAATAAAGGTTGTCTGCCACACCACACCCCACCACATCCCACCACACCACACCACACCACACCACACCCTCACCCACACCTCACTACACACCACCACACACAACACCACCCTCGCCCACAGGACCTGTAGGGGTAGTAAAGAGAAAGGGCAGAAGATGACCTGAAACAGCCCAATCAGGCCCCAGAGAGACAGACAAAACAGAATAATGACCCACCCACACAAACTGGCACGCCTACTTTCATGCAGGCACACACATATACAAACACACATACTTACGTATAACACACACACACACGCACGCACGCACGCACGCACGCACGCACACACTGTATAAGTGCACGCACATGCACACGCTATCATGTACACGTACTACTACTACTACTACTACTACTACTACTACTGCTGCTGCTGCTGCTGCTGCTGCTGCTGCTGCTGCTGTGACTGATGATGATGATGTATGATGATATGATGATGATGATGATGATGACGATGATGATGATCAAATTTAATATGTAAACTAAGTCTGTCTCAAAAAGCATCCCTACCTACACACATATCAAGTGAAATTAATTAAAAGTTTTCTACCACCCCCGCTCGACCTATACTACAATGAATTTCAACGTTTTTGTTTTATTGGAACAACCTTTCAGAGGTAAACAAAAAAGGCAACTTCTCCAGTTTCAAGCTTTAAACAGCCGAACAAGATAACATTGGCCAACATTCGATTCACCTTGAGAGTGTAAAGTTAAAGGTGTCCCATAACCTACGTGGTCGTAGGGCAGCGAGGCATCAGAGACCTCAGCTTCTCTAGGGGCCAGCATGTTGAGGGCGGTGCCTATCTCCTCTCCCTCGCTTCTTTACCTTCCCTGACTCTAAAGAGGGCAGGTACTCATTTACAGCTGGGAGAACTTGGGGACTATACTGAAGCCAAGGCGCGCAAACAGTCACCTATCCACTTGGTAACCACCTCAAAGCTGCTTAACCTTAGCTTGGGAAAGTTAAGTGCTCTGACCACTGGCCTATCCTGTCCCAACCTTGGGAGTACCGTACAGAAAAAAGCGAAATCTTTATTATTCATTTATTTATGTTATTTCTTCATTCTTTTCTATCGAGGGTAATGGAATAAGCACTCATGTGCTTTTTTTACATCCAGTCCCCGTGTGCATGCAGTTTTGTAATTCTTGTCATCTGTTCCCACCACCACACAATGGCCTACTCTTACGGAAAACCGGAACATGATTTAACGTGTGTGCAAGATGTTCTGCGTGCGTTCACACATGGGGTCTCGGTTTATAGTCTCATCCGAAGGACTTTTGGGGAGAATGGAGTCAGCACCGATGTTAACTCCAGGGGAAAAACCCCCCTCGAACGGGAATCGCACCTGGGTCGTCAAATTGCGAGCGCAATGTTCTGACCGCTAGGCTGTCCCGTTCTCCTCGACAGGCAGAGCGGTATTAACTGGACAGAGTGGGGTCAGGGAGGTTTTCCCTGCAGCCTCAGTAACAGTTTCCTGGTGACCTCTGGCTGACCTGTCTGAGCCCTACAGTAATCTCTCTGTCTATCTCTGTCTCTGTCTCATTTTCTCTGTCTCTCTCTGTCTCTCTGTCTTTGTCTCTCTCTGTCTCTTTGTCTCTGTTTATGTCTCTCTGTCTCTTTGTCTCTGTTTCTGTCTCTCTCTTATCTATATCTCTATCTATTTTTTCTATCTATCTATCTATCTATCTATCTATCTATCTATCTATCTATCTGTCTGTCTATCTATCTGTGTGTCTCTCTGTCTCTCTCTCTCTCTCTCTCTCTCTCTCTCTCTCTGTGCTCTCTCTCTCTGTCTCTCTCTCTCTCTCTGTCTCTCTCTCTCTGTCTCTCTCTCTCTCTGTCTCTCTCTCTCTCTCTCTCTCTCTCTCTCTGTCTCTGTCTCTCTCTCTCTCTCTCTCTCTCTCTCTCTCTCTCTCTCTCTCTCTCTCCTCTCTCTCTCTCTCTCTCTCTGTGGGGGTCCTGGGCTTGGCCTTTACGATGATACCAATAATGAAGGGGGATGAAGAGGGGGTGGAGGAGGGACAGGGGGAGGGGGTGAAGGTGGAGGGAAGGTGTGGTGTCGTAATGCCTCTTGGGAGTGTTTTCCCACCTACGCTTGCCGCTTTGTTCGAGAGAGAAAACACAGAGGTGGAGACAGTATAAGGAAGGGACAGACAAAGAAACAAAGAAAGGACAGAGAAATCAAGAAACAGAGAGAAAAACGAAAGAAACAGAAAAAAACAAAGGAAAGGAACAGAGAAAAGACAGAAAAAAACAAGAGTGAGACAAAAAAGGACAGAAGAAAACAAGAAAAAGAGAAAAACAAGAGACAAAGAAAGCGAGGGAAATCGAACAGGAAACAATGAGTATTGAAGACCAAAGAAATGACAGACTGGAAATCAAAACTAAAGCAAATAACAGAAAACAGGAAGAAAGACAAAAAAGGATGACACAATCGAAAAGACAATCCCGATGTTAGAAAAAGGACAAGATGAAACAATAGGATTACTCAACATCAAAACAGGTTTTAGAGAAAAACAATAGATAAAAACAAAGGGAACAGATAGAAAAACAAGAAAGAAAACAACAGAGACAATGATATATGGGGAAACGGGACGTTATCCTTGTATTTCGATAGTACCAAAAGGTCTGTTACATACTGGTTTAAACTTCAAAATATGTTTCTATGCAAATTTCGAAAACAGGCTTATTTGATGACCATAAACAAGATACCACAACTCCCGGAAAGACATTCAGATTTTAAAAATTGGTCATATGGTATTGGAAGATGTCTTGATGTTTTGGTCTCTGTCAAGTCTCTTAAACACAGGTTTTTCTAGAGGAATATAAACAAAGTACGTCAGATTGTTTTCATCAAGACCGGCAAGCAGAACTGACTAAAAGTGACAGATTTGAAACATGTCGATCATTCAAATCACTTTTTACAGCCTGAAAAATATCTTATTGGCTACATCATATGAAAATTCAGACATGCTCGTGTTAGATTTTAGTTTGGAATTGGTAGTTTGAGTGTAAACAACAGACTTATGTACATTCTAAATAATGGCCTTTTGTTACAAAAAGCTAAATGAAATTCTTTTCCCCTCTTATTGCACAAAATATGCTGACCTGCGATAGGAACACGTGTTAAAGTGCTTTGAACAATGAACAATCACTTCAAAGCAGCTTACAAAGTGAAAAAATCTGCCAGGTAAGACATTCGCGTATCTACATATTTTACGCATTGAAAGAACACGGAATCAGTTAAGCATGATTGGTGCACACAGAGTTGAAAAAAAACACCCACTCTTGATAATGGTCAGTTTATCTGTACCTGCTGTTTTGTTTTGTTTGTAGTTTCGTAGGTGAAAATCTGTACATGTCCCCTGATATCCATGCCTGTGGCCTTGCAATTAAAATAACGTGCCCAGAGTCTCTGTCTGTCTGTCTGTCTGTCTGTCTGTCGTCTGTCTGTCTGTCTGCCTGTCTGTCTGTCTGTCTATGTCTTTCCCTTTTTCATCTCCTTGTTCTTTGTACATCTGGACGAAACAAGAGAAAGGAAACAGCCGAAGAACAGCAGACTGAAATCCAGATTAAAGTAATCCTCCGCTGATTCCGAATAGTTCACAACTCCTGCCCGCATAATCCTGATTCTCTCTCTCTGTTTCTGTCTGCATGTCTGTCTGTCCATCTGCCTGTCTATCTGCCTGTCTGCCTGTCTTTCTTTCTGTCTGTCTGCCTGTCTGTCTATCCATCTACCTCCTGTCTATCTATTTATTGTCTGTCTATCCATCTGCCTGCCTGTCTGGTCTATCCATCTGTCTGTCTATCCATCTGTCTGTCTGTCTGTCTGCTGTCTGTCTGCCTGCCTTCTGTCTGCCTGTTATCCATCTACCTCCTGTCTGTCTATCCATCTGCCTCCATGTCTGTCTATCTGTCTATCTATCCATCTGCCCGTCTGTCTGCCTGCCTGCCTGCCTGCCTGCCTGTCTGTCTGTCTGTCTATCCATCTGCCTGTCTGTCTGTATGTCTGTCTCTGTGTTCTGTGTAACTGAGGAGGGGGAGTGACAGGGAACGAGAAACAGGAGGAGGCGGCAGTGACCTGTGGGAGTCTGAAAACAGGATTAAGGGATTGCAACATTGAACACCACTGTCAGTAACCTCCTTCACTGCTGTTGTCTGTCTGTCATCGTCGCTGTCTGTCTGTCTGTCTGCTGTCTTCTGTCTGTCTGTCTGTCTGTCTGTCTGTCTGTCTGTATTATGTATATGTAGTAGTAGAGTATTGCTGCTGTCTGCGCTGTATGTATGTATGTATGTATGTCTGTTGTAGCCTGTGTCTGTCTGTTGTTGTATCTGTTTATGTATGTATGTTGTATGTATTGTATGTAGTATGTATGTATGTATGTATTGTTTATGTCGTATAATGTAGTATGTCGTTGTTATGTATTGTATGTATGTAGTTGTATGTATGTATGTATGTATGTATGTATGTTGTATGTATGCTGATCTTCTGTTGTCTGTCTGTCTATCTGTCTGTCTTTTGTCTGTCTGTATGTATGTATGCATGTATGTATGTATGTATGTATGTATGTCGTCGTCTGTCTGTCTGTCTGTCTACTGTATATATGTATGTATGTATGTATGTATGTATGTGTATGTATGTATTAGTATGTATTTATGTCTGTTTCTATTGGTCTCCCTGACTTTAGGGGTCTGGATTTAACTAAAGGAAGCAAGAGAAGGCGACAGTTCAGAAGGGATAGCTGGGAACGAGATTCGAGGATTGCTACAGGGACTCTTAAGGCTGAGATTCCCCCTCCCTTCCTCCCTGTGCTTGTCTGTTCTGCTTCGATCTGTCTGTTGTCTGTCTGTGTTACGTCTGTTTGCTTGTTTACCTGTCTGTTTACCTGTCTGTTTACCTGTCTGTCTGCCTGTCTGTCAGTATCTGTGATCTGTTTCCCGTGAACAGGTTGAGCTCAACCGAACAAAACAGGCGGCTGTCATAACTGATGGAGGAGTGAAGACAAGATTACAGTAACGCTGCGCTGCCAGACTCCAGTAGTGAGAGCTTTTGCGTATGCGTGCAGTTTGGCCCACCATTAAGGTCGCTGCATTCCGACTTCGGGGAAGAAATCCTCTTTGCTGTGTGCTCTGTGGTCAAGAAACAACGCACCTGCGTTGACAGTGAAAAGTTCGGATTCGATCCCCTTTTTTGCCCGAAATTCCCCCACCCCCACCCCCCATCCACTTGACCTTAAGTGGTGGTCTGGATGCTAGCCTTTTGAATGAGACGATAGACCGAGATTGTGTGTGCAACACAGGGCACGTTAAAGAATCTACAGCTAGAAGAGAGGTGTCTGGTGAAAATTCTGCTTAGAAAATCCACTCTCCCAGGGAATATGAATAAATGCAGACATTAAAAAAATGGGAATAAGAGGTGGTGCTGCTTATGTGGTAACGCTCTCTCCCTGGGGAGAGCAGCCCGACTTTCAGGTGTGACAAAAAGTAGTATACAATACAATACAATATTGTACAATATAATGTAAAGCAATACAATACAGTGCAATACAATACAAATTGTATTAGAAGATGTCTCTTTCTCTTTCGCGCGCGTGCGCACACACACACACACACACACACACACACACACACACACACACACACACACACACACACACACACACACAAATACATATATAAATATAACATACATACATACATACATACATACATACATACACACACACATACACACACACACACAAACACACACACACACAGATATAGATATAGATATAGATAGATAGATAGATAGATAGATAGATAGATAGATAGATAGATAGATAGATAGATAGATGATATAGATAGATAGATAGATAGATAGATAGATAGATAGATAGATGATAGATAGATAGATAGATAGATAGATAGATAGATAGATATATATATATATATATATATATATATATATATATATATATTATATGAAAGAGAGGCACAGAGAGAGAGAGAGAGAGAGAGAGAGAGAGAGAGAGAGAGAGAGAGAGAGAGAGAGAGAGAGAGAGAGAGAGAGAGAGAGAGAGAGAGAGTTCTGTTCCCATTTTGCGTAGGATGACACGCTTACAGTGTGTGTGTGTGTGTGTGTGTGTGTGTGTGTGTGTGTGTGTGTGTGTGTGTGTGTGTGTGTTGTGTGTGTGTGTGTATGTGTGTGTTAGTGTGTGATAGTGTGTTTTAGTGTGTGTATATATATCTGTGTGTTTGTGTGCGTGCGCGCGCACTCATGTGCATGTGTGAGTGTGTGTGTGTGTGTGTGTGTGTGTGTGCGCGCGCTTGTGCCTGTAAAAGTGCAAGCAAATGCTTGCGTGCCCTCTAGCAGATATACGTGCACAAGATTCTAAAATTTAGAACTGTTTTTTGCAATCAAGATGGAAATGGAAATCTAATCAGGCATTTCTCTGTGGGAATTTAATCTGCCACCTCTCGTTCTCCGTCTCAGCCTGTGTCTATCTGTGTGTCGATTGGTCTGGGGTTTTTTAAAGAAGAGAGACAGACAGACAGACAGAGACAGACAGAGACAGACAGACAGGGAGAGAGACAGAGACAGACAGACAGACAGAGACAGACAGACAGACAGGGAGAGAGAGAGAGAGAGAGAGAGAGAGAGAGAGACAGACAGACAGACAGACAGACAGAGAGAGACAGACAGATAGAGACAGACAGGGAGGGAGAGACAGAGACAGAGAGACAGAGACAGACAGACAGGGAGGGAGAGAGAGAGAGAGAGAGAGAGAGACAGACAGACAGACAGACAGACAGAGACAGAGAGAGAGAGAGACAGACAGACAGAGAGAGAGAGAGACAGAGAGAGAGAGACAGAGACAGAGAGAGAGAGAGAGCACAAAAGTTCATCGTCGTGATTCGTGGATTCATGTTCTTTGTACAAAAAAAAAAAGAAAGGAAACCAAACTTTTCCACAGAAATAAGCAAGAAACTGAACAACCCAAGTCTATGATACAAACATAAAAGAGCATATCAGGTTTTATCACTATTCTTGTTCCTTTTTTATGAGATAAAAAAAAGTCGGAAAGGGAAAATTGATAATAATCCTGAAAGCTAAAACCTTTATAACGAGAATGGCAAAATGGACAAAAACAGACAACAGCTAGTTAGTTGGGGGTGGGGGGGGGTTGTTGTTGTTGTTTTTTACTTTTTCTCCGTCGTTGTCAAACAATCAGACAGTAACTATTACTATCTGTCATATGAGCGAAAATGCGTTGCACTGCTGTTGTGCACCCGACAAGTCAGGCCCAGCGCACCCGACTACAGCGTGAGAGAAAACAGCTTTATTCTAAGTCTTTCTCGGAAAATGATAGCTCAGACAGCAAAAATGCGAAAATACGATACGTCGCCGTTAAGCGCATATCAAGTCAGGCCCAGCACATCTAACTTCAGAGTGAAAGAGAGAATTGTTATCTTTTGAAGTTTTTCTGGGTGGAAAAGGTAGGAGAAGGGACCAATAAGACAGAGAAATAGACAAGAAGGAGGTGACAGGAAGAAAAACAAGGCAGAAACAAAAGAGAGGGATAGAAAAGAGGGAAATCCTTGCACAGAATTTCCAGAATGTGGGGATGCTATGGTATCTCCATCGGGGTTGTTTTTATATTATTACACGAAGCCAATTTGATCAGAGGAAATGGACTGAAAATGCTGCCTTTTTCTCCTTGGTTTTACGTCTCTTTACTACTAGATGGTTAAGCAAAGCTAGGTTTTATAACAAGGCTATTGATATAAACGTTATTTGTTTATTTATTATTTTCTATCGAGTATAATGAATTAAGCACTCGTGTGTTTTTTTTACATCTAGTTCCCGTGGGTATGCAAGTTTTGTAAATCTTGTTATCTGTTCCCACCAGCACACAATGACCTACACTTACGAAAAGCGGAACAGGGTTTAACTTGTACGCAAGATGTTCTGCGTGTGTTCGCACACAGGGCCTCGGTTACA
>CM060341.1:4193504-4201004 GCA_030674155.1 Stramonita haemastoma
CCCACCCACGCACACACGCACGCATGCACGCACGCATGCACGCACACACACACACACGCACGTACGTACGCACGCACACACGCACGCACACACACACACACATATACACACACGTTCACGTGATGAACACAAGAACACGCACACACACAGACACACAGACACACATCACACACACGCACACATACACACACACACAGCACGTAGGCATGCACGCATGCACACACAGTGTGCGCACACACACGCACGCCAATACACAGATAAAGATAATAATATGTCGCACAACAACACAATGCTCTCCTGCTTAGCTGCAAGCGTCTCATACACTTAATTCTCTCTCTCTCTCTCTCTCTCTCTCTCTCTCTCTCTCTCTCTCTCTCTCTCTCTCTCTCTCTCTCTCTCTCTCTCTCTCTCTCTCTCAGCGTCCTTTTCCACAAACACACACCCGCGCGCGCGCGCGTACAAACACACGCTTTAACACTCATACTTACGACATCTGTAACTATGGTGGGAGGGGGGAGGGGAAGGGAAAGGGAGGGGATTTACATTTTCTGCAGCAAAATTGCTCCAGGCGAAATGATAGAGTCTATTACCTGCGTTTCCGACATTGGGGACTGCACAGATCACAGTGCATGGAGATATATAGATAGAGGCTGGGGGAATGTTGATGCATCGTTCCTGTGAAATGATATCTTCTCTCTCTGTCACAATAGGGACATTCAGTTGTGTGGCATACAACATTTCAATAAAAATAATAATTCAGTTGTGTTGTTGTATTTTCTTTCTTGCTTTTTCATTTTGTTTTCTTTGGGGGGGGGGGGGGGGGTTTACAATATTTGTTATGTAACTGTTTCTAATGATCCAATAGAGATGGAAACGAGAATGTTCAGTTGATGTCTGCGTGGCACTGTAATATGGACGTTATTATCTATTGGACATCTGGTTTTTCTTCTTGTTGTTTTTTTCCAATCTAAATACCTGTGTGGCTAGTCGCTCCTTCGTTTTTTGCTCTTTTTGGTGTGTGTGTGTGTGTGTGTGTGTGTGTGTGTGTGTGTGTGTGTGTGTGTGTGTGTGTGTGTGTGTGTTTGTGTGTTTGTGCGTTTGTGTGTGCGTGCGTGCGTGTGTGTGTTGTTGTTGTTGTTGTTGTTGTTGTTGTTGTTGTTGTTGTTGTTATTTTCCCTGTGTATCTATATATATTTGATTCGTAAGCTTTAAAGTTTGTGTGTTTAATTATGTTATTAATCTTATTTATCTGTCTTTCTATCTGTCTGTCTGTCTGTCTGTCTGTCTGTCTGTCTGTCTGTCTGTCTGTCTGTCTGTCTGTCTGTCTGTCTGTCTGTCAGTCAGTCTGTCTGCCTGCTGATCTGTTTGGCTGTGTGAATGAAAGCGTTTATCACGCACAAAAGACGTGTGATGTGGCTCATTGTTCTGCTGACATCTATAGGGTTTCCGGTAGTAGAGGCTTCTCTTCCTTTCTTCCTTCCTTCCTGTCTTTCTTTCGTTCTTCCTTTCTTTCTTTCTTCCTTCCTTCTTTCTTTCTTTCTTCCTTTCTTTTTTTTCTTCCTTCCTTCCTTTCGTTTCTTCCTTTCTTTCTTTCTTCCTTCCTTTCTTTTTTCTTCCTTTCTTTCTTTCTTCCTTCCTTTCTTTCTTCTTTCTTCCTTTCTTTTTTTCTTCTTCCTTTCCTTTCGTTCTTCCTTTCTTTCTTTCTTCCTTCCTTTCTTTCTTCCTTTCTTTCTTTCTTTCTCTCGTTCTTCCTTTCTTTCTTTCTTCCTTTCTTTCTTTCTTCCTTCCTTTCTTTCTCTCCTTTTTAAAGGGGAGGGAGGGGGGCTGCTTTTTCCCTCCTGCTTTTTTCTAGTCTTCGTATTCTCAGAGAGAGACAGAGAGAGACAGACAGAGACAGACAGACAGACAGACAGACAGACAGACAGACAGACAGAGACAGAACAGAGAGACAGAGACAGAGAGAGAATTTTCAGACTACGATAAATTTATTTGTATTTGTCTTGTCTGTTGTTTTTGTTGTCTTTTTTTTGTTGTTTTCTCATTTTGTTATTTTTGGTGTTATTGCTGTTGTTTTCATGGCTTTGCACTTGTTGTCTTTTTGTCGTTGTTTTTAGTGTAGTTGTTGTTCTGGGATTTTTTTTGTTTTGCTGATGTTGTTGTTTTCGTTGCTGTTGTTTTTGTTGTTGCGTTGCTGTTGTTGTTGTTTTGAAGTTGCTCTCTTTGTTACTGTTGTTCTTGTTCTTTTGCTTTGCTTGTATTCCACACATTTGTTTTCACTTTTCCCTTCATGTCTTCAGGCATAAAACACACATCAAAAGACGTTTATCCTGTACATTCGTTTATTCGTGGATCGTGGTTAACATTGCACATAACGTAGATACTTAACATTCAGAAAGGAAGCACAAAATAGCAAACCCAAGGCATGAAATTCAGAGGAAGAGACTGAAGATAACTGGGTCATTCATGAAATTCTTCGCAACAAGTGCTTTAGTTGGCATTCAGAATGACGGAATTGGTAAAAGAGATTGGAGAGAGACAGAGACAGACACAGACAGACAGAAACAGAGAGACATAGACAGAGAAATAGACAGAGACAAACGGACGGACAGAGAGAGACAGGCAGACAGTGAGAGACAGAGACAGAGACACAGAGAGAGAGATAGAGAGAGAAAGAAGAGAGAGAGAGAGAGAGAGAGAAGAGAGAGAGAGAGAGAGAGAGAGAGAGAGAGAGAGAGGAGAGAGAGAGAGGGGAGAGAGAGAGAGAGGGAGAGAGAGTTAGGGCTCCAATAAGATCAAACCCGCGACTTGTTTCCAGGCAGAATCGTTACCTGTAGACCACAGATTCACCCGTTTGCCGTCACATCTCAAAAGCCACCACCAACACCCAGAATCTAGATGGAAGACAAACCGTAGAACAAAGGGAGGGGGGCGGGGTGTTAGGGCTCAAACATGGATCAAACCCCAGACTGTGCTGTGGGGACGGGATAGCCTAGTGGTCAGAACATTGCGCTCGCAATTTGACGACCCGGGTTCGATTCCCGTTCGAGGGGATTTTTCCCCAGGAAATAACATCAGTGCCGACTCCACTCTCCCCAAAAATCCTTGGGATGAAACTATAAATCGAGGCCCCGTGTGCGAACGCACGCAGAACACCTTGTACACACGTTAAATTCTGTTCCGCTTTTCGTAAGAGTAGGCCATTATACACACGGGGACTGGATGTAAAAACAAAACCACATGAGTGCTTATTCCATTATCATCGATACAAAAGAATGAATAATAAATAAATAAATAAACCACCAGACTTGTTGGTTTCTAGTCAAGGTATTTATCATTATCTATCCTCTAGACCGCTGAGTTCATCAGACAGAGACAGAGATGGGCAGTGTGTGTGTGTGTGTGTGTGTGTGTGTGTGGTGATGGTGAGTATCTATAGCCAAATGTGCTGCGCAGTTTCCTAAAACAGGGGGGGGGGGGGTGGTGTGGTGGGAGTCTAGCAGCTGTACTGTATCCTTGTGTGCTGCCTGAAATAAACGGCTATTTCAGACCCCCGCCAGCCTTCTCTGGTGTCACGCAGTCCACTTTTGACCAGTTAAAAAAGAGAAGAAAAAGAAGAAGGAAAAAATGCGTTTTGGGAAAGAAGTAATAATACACGTGCGCGTGCACTCGTGTGCGTGTAGGTGTGTGTGTGTGTGTGTGTGTGTGTGTGTGTGTGTGTGTGTGTGTGTGTGTGTGTGTGTGTGTGTGTGTGCAGACACAGACACAAACACAGACACGACAGACATAGACAGACACACACAGACACATAGACAACAAACACACAGACACACGCACGCACGCACGACACACACACACACACACACACACACACACACACACACACACACACACCGTGTAATAATACATTTTACACACACGAAACACAACACACACACACACACACACACACCACACACACACACACACCACAACAACACACACACACACACACACACACACACACACACACACACACACACACTTTCGTTTTGTTTCGTGTACGTATGTTTGCTTATTTGTCTGGTTGTCTTTTTACCGTATTGTACGTGCTGTTTGCTTTCTGATGTTTTTACTGCACAGTGAAAGATGCACAAAAAAAACCGCGGAACACAGAACAGTGAATTTAGGAAGGACACTTCTGGCTTAAAGTGCAACCATTCATTCAATTAAAAGGCCACAAAAATCCTAACAAACATTAAAGACAGAACTTAATCCAAGAGAAATATCTGAAACATTATAAAACTCTCAGGTAAAGTTGTGTTTTTTTAAAGACATGAAAAATCCATGTAACGACATTAAGTGTGCGAACGCACGCAGAACAACTTGCGCACACGTTAAATCCTGTTCCGCTTTTTGCAAGAGGATGCCATTGTGTGCCAGTGGGAGCAGATGACAAGATTTACAAAATTGCATACATACGGGGAGGGGATGTAAAAAAGCAATGAGTGCTTATTCCGTTATCCTCGATATAAAAGAATAGATAAAGTAAAAAATAAAGACGAAAATAAAGATGCGTGTAATACAAAGAGACACAAAAAGAATTTAAATGAAAAGTTCAACAGATTATTTCCAGAGAGCCTGGGGGTGAGTAAGTTTGAATTTTCGGGCTGACAGTTTGGGTTTGGGGGGTCTAAGGTGTTAAACTTTGTGTTTTAGGAGCGTGGTAGGCATTACATTAGGATTGTGTTTTGCTTTGTTTTGCTTCTTCTGGGGTTTTTTGGTTTGTATGTGGGGTGTTAGTTTTGACGTCAAATTGCCTTAAGTGCTATTCAAAATTATTGTGGGTTTTTTTGTTTTCTTTTTTCAGCAAAGTTTGAGTTGTGTGTGTGTGTGTGTATTGTGTGCGTGCGCGCGCACGCGCGTGTGTGTGTGTGTGTGTGTGTGTGTTCGCGTGTACGTGCGTGCGCGCGCGTGTATATATGTGCATTTTATGCATCATTATTTTTAAAACACAAAGCCGTGTAGCAAAATAAATGTGTGCGTATTAAAATGACGCTAAAATGCACACACACAACACACACACACACACACACACACACACACACACACACACACACACACACACACACATACACGCACGCGCGCGCACACACACACACACATACACACACACACACACACAGACACACACACACACACACACACACACACACACACACACACACACACACACACACACACACACACACACACACACACGAGCTAAACAAAATAATATTGGTGAAATGTTTATTTTTCTCTTCTTCTTTTTCCTAGATAGATGGCTTGATGAAAAAGCTAATCACTGCTCATTCAAAGTACAATCTGGAAATAAAATTTTGACTTGACTTGACTTGACGAGCTTGTGACAGTAAAACATATGTTGTGTTTAAAACTATACATTACGCGTGCGTGTCTGCATGCGTGTGCACACAGTTGCGTCCACGCGTACGAACACACACATATATGCAGGTAGATGAATGCATGTGCACGTTTTCAAACGTACCAACACGTGCATGTTCGTACTCATGGACACTGTCCACCATAAGAAAACAAACCAAAAAAAGATACCCAACAAGAATCTTATAATTATGGCCAGACCCAAAGCAGCAGCGGCAGAATCCACAGTGTCTGTCACCCCCACCGGCGCCATCTTTACCGGCCATTATCTGCCCACCTTCCCGTTCTGGCTTTCCAGGTCACCGCCTCCTCCCCTCCCTCCCTCCCTCCCCCAATCCCCACCCCCTCCCCTCCCTCCCCTCCCCCCTGCTGCCCCCGCACTTTCCACCTGCGCACGTGCATTGCTTTGCGGTGTCACATGTCGGCGGTTGGGCGACATTTCGGTGCTAAGACGTCTCTTGGCACGCCACCAGTCAGACTGTCGTCTGCCAGTCAATTGAGGAGAACGGTTTGTGATTGTCGTGCCACTGGCTTGGTATGCTGCCGACAAATAAACCGATCGAAGGATAATGGTTTAGGTGGTGGTGGTGGTGTGGTGGTGGGTTTGTTTTGCTTTTTCTCCTCCCTCTCGATTGTCGCTACATTTTGTGTGAATAATTGAAACGTAAAAATAAAAGTTTAGAGGTAAAGTTTGGGTGTGACACACTGTCGGTGTCCATGTTAAAAAAAATACAAACAAGAGGTGTGGAAAATTCTGTTTTTTGTTGATGAGGAAATATTTCTGATTTTTCTTTTCGTGGCTGGTGGTTTTCTCACTCGTGTTTTTGAATTCTCATTCAATTGTGAACCGGAAAGTGGGAGATAATGTGTGAGGTTCTGTGTGGGTTGGTGTCTTGTGTTTGTTTGTTTTTTCCATCAGACAGTGGTTAATTGTATAGGACTGCTTTTTTTCTAGGGAGTGGTAAACAGTGTGTGAGGTTCATTGGATTTTTTTTCACACAGTGATAAATTGTGCGGTGTTTCTTTGTTTTATTGTTTACAACTTGAACAAAAATAATTGCATCGGGTTGACCGGTTATAAAGTGTAGGGTTTTTTTCTGGGAGTTCTTCATTTTTTGTTTGGTTTTAATTTGATTTGGACCAACTCGTTAATTTTGCTCTCTGTAGACGGAAGCCTTTTCTGTTGCTTGTTTTTTTCTGAAATGGAAAAAGGCTACACACCTTTATATGCAGTGCCTTCTCTGCTTTCGTAATCAAGTTATTTTTAATTAATCTCCCTGTGTTAACAAACATATTTTGTGCTAAGTATATGGTGAGAGGAAGGCTCTTGAGTATGTGTTCTTTGACAGAAGTAAAGTTTACTGACAAAAGGAGAATTACCTAATAATTATGTGGCAGTCAATGATCGATGAGTCAGACTATCAATCTTTTAATTTGTCATGCAAAAGGCAGTTTTCATAAAAGAAGTAGAAGAAAGAAAAGGAAGAACGAGAGAATAAAGAAAAGAAACAAACAAACAAAAAGGAACAATTACACAGACAAGAGTAAAGGGAGAACCAATGATATATAAAAACTACAGAAGGACGGAAGGAAGGGGGGGGGGAGAAAAAACAGAAAAAAAAGAAAAAAAATCTACGAAAAAAATAGCATGAAGAGACAAAAATCAGAACAGAAAAGAAAGGAAAAGAAGAAAGAGAAAGAACAAAAGCCTTTTTCTGTGTATGCCTCCATGAAAATAACATCGTCACAATGCAAAACACGGTCACACCTTTACTCACAATACACAAATATTACTGCAATACGCAAAGAGCTGGATAACAAATTAAAAAAAGGTTTATTAGTAAAAAGAAAATAATAATAATAATAATATTAATTAATTGATTAATTTTAAAAAACAATAATAAAAAATAATTAGATCAATCAATGAATAAAATTAAATTAAATCATTTTTTTAAACCCACTTTACAATCTTTAAACCTACAAAGTAGTGATAGCCATTCATTTTATACTTCACTTTTCGTGTAACGGTATTTGTATATAAACGGACAGCTACTTTGTTGGTATGTATGTCACCTGGCTTAA
>CM060341.1:4211004-4218504 GCA_030674155.1 Stramonita haemastoma
TGTTCTAAACATGTTGTGCTGTAAACATTACCTTAAATTGACAGGGAAAGTGTTCTTAACATGTTGCGCTGTAAACATTGCCTTGAATGGACAAGAAGAAAGTGTTCTAAACACGTTGCACTGTAAACTTTGCCTACCAGTAATTGTTCTGTGATTGAGAAAAGGAAAGAAAACAAAAAGCAGGGAATGAGCAGGCTAAAACATGCCAGAAATGGGATTCCTGTTTTGTTGTGGATTTTTTCACAAAAAAAGATTTTCTCGTATATTTATTGTAAAAAATTTTAACCCATTTTCTCGTATTTTTGCTATGAATTATTTATTGTTTTGTTTGTTTCTTATGTTCTCAACACAGTAAAAGAATTGTAATCTTCTTTGGAAAAAAGAAGAGAATTGCAGACAGGCAGAAAGAAAGAACAGAGGAATGAAGGAAGAGAGAAAGATAAAACAGAAATAGAACGGAAGGAAGGAAAAACAAGAGTGGATATCAGCAAACATTAGATGTGCACATGCACCCACGCGCACTCGCGCACGCATTCACGCACTTACACACACACAATCAATCTATCAATCAATCCATTGTCCAAACACACTGACATTATTTTATTTTTCACCCTACCCATTACCCATATCACTTTTTAGTGGATAGACGTTAAAATTGAACACACACACACACACACACCACACACACACACACACACACACACACACCACACCACACCACACCACACCACACCACAACACAACAACAACACAACACAACACAACACAACACAACAACAACACAACACACAC
This sequence comes from Stramonita haemastoma, assembly GCA_030674155.1. Taxonomy (NCBI): domain Eukaryota; kingdom Metazoa; phylum Mollusca; class Gastropoda; order Neogastropoda; family Muricidae; genus Stramonita; species Stramonita haemastoma. The sequence goes on from CM060341.1 coordinate 4,211,797, forward strand.
ACACACACACACACACACACACACACACACACACACACACACACACACACACACACACACACACACACACACACACGGGCAGAAGAACACAGACAAGCAAAAACACAACAGATCTCTCATACAAATCGATTCCACACACACACATACGACTTTGTTCCAGGTTATTTTCTCTGTTCCGAGTTTACCCCAGAAACCAAGTGACATCGTGACTCTGCCACTGATTCCGCGGTAACGCTGTCACACAAATAGTCACAACAGGGCTTCAACCACAACAACACAGCAAGAACAACAACAGCAACAACATCAACAACAGCAACATCAACAACAGCAACAACAGCGGCAGCAGCCGTAACAACAACAATAACAATAACAACAGCATATATTTTTCTTGTCACCCTGTGCCAACAGAATATGAGGAGAGGAGGGGGGGTGAGGTGTTGCGGAGGGGGGGGGGGGGTGAGGGAGAGTAATGGCTGTGTGGTGCGATTGTTTCAGCGCATATTAATGCTATTTTGATTTTGTGTCTCTTAGTAAGTGAATGGCTTATTTGTACACACGCAGAACATTGTGCGCACACGTTAACACTTGTTCCGCTTTTCGGAAGAGTAGGCCATTGTGTGTCGGTGGGAACGAATGACAACATTTACAAAACTGCATACATACGGGAACCGAATGTATAAAGCACGTGAGTGTGTATTTCATTATCCTTGAAATAAAGAATTAATTGATTGTTTAAAAAAAAAGGATAAAGTAAAATAAATAAACACCCAATTCAATGAACCGGGCGCCATAAATCATTATCGTTATCGTTATCACATTTTTATCTTATTATCTTTGTTAGCATTAGAGAAAGGAACATAATCTGACAAAAATATCATAAATGTAACACCCACACCCACACCGCACCCACACCGCACCCACACCGCACCCATCCCCCCCACTAAGAAAGGGAGGGGGGTGAAAAATGTTTATAAAATAAACTAATGATGAGAGGCCCAACGTAAAATTGCATTTAGAAATAAAACACAAGAACAAAGGGAGCCTAAGAGTATCAAAATATACATTTTACAGATAAACGAAAAGAAAAAAGGGGAAAAAGTAGAAATAAGATCAAAGCAACGAACGGAGAAAGACAAGGAAGAAAGCATTGAGAAAAACATCCATGTTTCAGGAAGGAGAACAGAGAAAAGGAGACAAACAACATTTGCAGGAAACCACAAGAGAACAGGACAAAGAAGAACAAGGGGGACAATCAGCAGACGTGGCAACAGAGCAGAACAGACCGACACACAATCTTGAAAAGTGTGAGAAAAGAGTTTTGAAAATTTAAAATACAAAATTGGGGACAGAAAAAAATGTTTAAGAAGTGTGAACATTGAAAAACGGAGACCATTTTGAAAAGTGGTGAAAAGAGTAAAACAAAAAGTTTTAAAAACGGGACAGAAAAATTGTTTAGGAGTGTGAGAACAGGAAAACAGACAAACAATTTTGAGAGTGGTGAAAAGGGAAGAGAAGACAGACAGAGAATTTTAAAAAGTGGTGAAAAAAGAAAACAGAGAAACAGACAAGTTTGATGAGCAGAGAAAAGATAGAGAGGGAAAAAAGACAATTTTAAAAAGTGTGGAAAGAAAAAGATTAGACAGACAGACAATATTGAGAAATGCAAAAAGAGAGACAGACACACATGTCTTAAGAAGTGTGAAAAGAAAAAGACAGGCAATTTTGAAAAGTGTGAAAAGAGAAGAGAAGAGCAGACAGAGAGAGAGAAAGAGAGAGAACTTTGAGAAGCGGAGAGGAGAAGAAAGCAAAAAGAGAGAGAGAGGGAGAGAGAGGGAGAGAACTCGCCCCTTGTCTTTTGCTAACAGTCATGGGAAACACCGGAGCGGAAGGTAAGAAAGTCAGTCATTGGTATCTTCTGTCTGTCTGTCTGTCTGTCTGTCTGTTTGTCCGTCTGTCTGTCTGTGTCTCTGTCTGTCTGTGTCTGTCTCTGTCTGTCTGTCTGTGTTTCTGTATGTCTGTCTGTGTCTCTGTCTGTGTCTCTGTCTGTGTCTGTCTGTCTGTATGTATGTATGTATTTATGTATGTCGGTTGTTCTGTCTGTCTGTCTGTGTGTCTGTCTGTCTGTCTCTCGCTGTCTGTCTGTCTGTCTGTCTGTCTCTGTCTCTGTCTCTGTCTGTCTCTCTCTGTCTGTCCTGTCTGTCTGTCTGTCTGTCTGTCTCTCTCTCTCTCTCTCTCCCCTCTCTCTCTCTCTCTCTCTCTCTCTCTCTCTCTCTCTCTCTCTCCTCTCTCTCTCTCTCTCTCTCTCTCTCCTCTCTCTCTCTCTCTCTCTCTGGGATTTTTCCTTCTAGAGTTAACATCAGTGCCGACTCTGCTCTCCCCAGAAGTCCTTCGGATGAAACAATAAACCAAAGTCTCGTGTACAAACGCGCGCATATCTTGTGCGTACAATGAAAACTCCTTCCACCTTTCAGAAGAGTAGACCATTGTGTGCCAGGAGGTACAGATAACAAAACTTTTTTTAAAGCGCATGCAGAGTAATGTGTTTTTAGACATCATCCCCATAGTCGGGGGACAGGATAGCTCAGTGGTCAGAGCACTCGCTTTCCCCAAGCTAAGGTTAAGCAGCGTCGAGCGTGGTTACCAAGTGGACGGGTGACTGTTTGCGCGTCTTGACTTCAGTACAGTCCCCCAGTTCACTCAGCTGTCAATGGGTACCTGCCCTCTTTAGGGTCAGGGAAGGTAAAGCAGCGAGGGAGAGGAGATGGGCGCCGCCCTCAAAATGCTGGCCCCTAGAGAAGCTGAGGTCTGTGATGCCTCGCTCCCCTACGACCACATAGGTTATGGGACACCTTTACCTTTTACCTTTACCCTGTAGTCGGAATGCAGCTACCTGAAAGGGGGTCAAGCGATCATGATTATATGCAAAGTCTTACCATTGATGTGCCTCAGAATTCTAGAGGAGGAATAAATGAAAAAAAGAAAAGAGTGTTGCAATTCCAAGCTTCTTTTTTACGTATTTCAGTCTCGCGCAGGGTCATTAATTTTTTGTCACTTGATCATTATTTTTCCATGCCCAATTCAAACAGGAACCGTTTAGTTCCTGCCCCAGGGTCCTTTAAGCAGCATGTCATGAAGTGTCTGGGTTTTGTTTTTTGTGTGCGTAAAATCTTCTTTCTGCAGGCTTATTCCTTGGTGAAAGAGAGAGAGAGAGAGAGAGAGAGAGGGGGGGAGAGAAAGGGGAGAGAGGGGGAGAGAGGGGGAGAGAGTGGAGAGAGAGAGAGGGGTTGAGAGACAGACAGACAGACAGACAGACAGACAGACAGATAGACAGAGACAAGGAGAAAGAGAGAGAGAGAGACAGAAAGAGACACAGAGAGAGACAGAGACGGGTACACAGATAGAAAGAGGCTACACGCCTTCCGTTACCTCTGTCCTGTGTTTGTCTGTCTCTTTGCCTATCTGCTTGTCTCTGTTTGTCTCTCTGTCTGTCTGTCTGTTTCTCTCTCTCTCAGTCTCTGTCTCTATCTCTCTCTCTCTCTCTCACTCTCTCTGTCTCTCTCTCTGTCTCTGTCTCTCTCTGTCTCTGTATATGTCCCTGCCTCTGTCTTTCTTTCTCTTTCTCTTTCTCTTTCTGTGTCTGTCTGTCTCTCTGTATCTCTGTATCTCTGTCTCTGTCTCTGTCTGTCTCTGTCTGTCTGTCTGTCTGTCTGTCTCTGTCTGTCTGTCTGTCTGTCTGTCTCTGTCTCTCTCTCTCTCTCTCTCTCTCTCTCTCTCTCTCTCTCCTCTCTCTCTCTCTCTCTCTCTCTCTCTCTTGTACAAACCTATTTCAAAAAGAGAAGAATAAAAACCTGATGATGATCAGTGATGTAGCGCTAAAAGAACCCTGAGGTATAGAATGAATGGTTCCTGTTCCAGTTTCGGTTTTTTTAAAAATAGCATTATGACATGGTGAAATAACCTCTGCATTTCATTCAATTATGTAATATGCATTTATTGACTCTCAGTGGGTTTTTTTTCTTGTTCTTGAGAATGTGTATGTGGGCGAAAATAGGTTAGCGCAGGCGTGGTGTGTGTGTGTGTGTGTGTGTGTGTGTGTGTGTGTGTGTGTGTGTGTGTGTGTGTGTGTGTGTGTGTGTGTGTGTGTTGCGTATGTGTGTGTGTGTGTGTGTTGTGTGTGTGTGTGCCTGTGTGTGTGTGGTGTATCTGTGTGTCTGTGAGTGTGTGAGTGTGTGCTTGCGTGCATGCGTGCGTATGTGTATGTGCGTGTTTGTGTGCGAGTGCGCGCGCGCGCGCGTGTGTGTGTATAGTCATGTGTGCATGCATGTGCGTGCATACGGATGTACGCTTTGGGGTGAGAACGTGGGTGCCTATTCTGTTGCATGGCATCTCCTTGTCTTGGCATTTTCCAGTCTGTTTCCCTGCCAGGTCAGTGTGGTCCCGGGTGATAGAGTAATCACCAAATATCTCCTGCAACAGTGCAAATTGCATATGGGGAATCTTGTCAGCAATATGTCACTCAATAGAGCTTTTTTTCTGTTTGAATACACACACAGACGAACAGACAGACATACAGATAATCAAACACGCACACGCGCACATACACACATACACACGACTATACATGCATGCATTATATATATACATACATACATACACACACAGAGACATACATACATACATACATACATACATACATACATACATACATACATACATACATACATACATACATACATACATACATACATACATACATACATACATACACACACGCGCGCGCGGATAGAGAGACAAAGACAGATGTGTGTGTGTATGTGTGTGAGTCGAGTGTGCGCGTGCGTGCGTGCGCGTGCACGCGCGCGCGCGCGTGTGTGTGTGTGTGTAAAGCTTTTCCATCCGTTTTTGGCTGCCTGCTATCAGGTGTAATATCTGGCTGTAAAGTTCACAACACGTGGGTGTCAGTTTGCTGATTGATGGGGGAGGCAATTTGCCCCAGGGGAAAAATAAAGAGAAGAAGGAGGAGGAAACGGAAGAGGAAGGAGGAGAAGAAGAAGAAGAAGAAGAAGAAGAAGAAGAAGAAGAAGAAGAAGAACAAGAAGAAGAAGAAGAAGAAGAAGAAGAAGAAGAAGAAGAAGAAAAATTGCGAAGAAGAAGAAGAGGAAGAACAAGAAGAACAAGAACAAGAAGAAGAACAAGAAGAACAAGAAGAACAAGAACAAGAAGAACAAGAACAAGAAGAACATGAACAAGAAGAAGAAGAGGAACAATTAGACGAGAAGAAAATGATGAAAAATGATGAATGTAAAAATGAAGGCGAGCAAGAAGGAAGTAAAAGATGTTGAGAAAAAATAAGGGTATCAGCTAAGAAGCAGCAAAAGTAGAAGTAGCAGCATCAGCAGCAACAGCAGCAACAACAACAGCAACAGCAGCAACAGTGCCAGTCACGCATAAAAGCGTTATATTGCAAAAGTCAGCGTGGGGTCGGTATTCTAAACGACTACAAAGAAGTGCTACAGTGATACCAGCCTGGTGAAAATCGAAGATCGCTGAATGACAGAGCTACTAGAGTTACTGCTTGCCCTTTACAACAGGAATGCAAACAAAGGACTCCCTACAACTATAGATCCATGCATACATACATGCAGAAATTCAAATACGCACGTTAAAGATCCTGTAATTCATGTCAGCGTTCAGTAGGCTACAAAAACGCGTAGATATCCAGCATGCAACCAGTACATTTATTTATTTATTCATTCATTCTTTATATCGACGATGATGGAATAAGCACTCGTGCTTTTTTACGTCCAGTCCCCGTGTGTATGCAGTTTTGTCAATCTTGTCACCTGTTCCTACCGGCACACAATGGCCTACTCTTACGAAAAGCGGAACAGGATTTAACATGTGCACAAGATGTTCTGCGTGCGTTCGCACACGGGGCCTCGGTTTATAGTCTCATCCGAAGGACTTTTGGGGAGAGTGGAGTCAGCACTGATGTTAACTCCAGGAGAAAAATCCCCTCCAACGGGAATCGAAAATAAGCTGGTGCTGTGTATTTAAACATCATTCCAGAATTTGGAATGCAGGTGCCTGTAATGGTGGAAAAACGGTGGCATACGCAGTCCTTCACTAGTGAGGAAACTAACAGCTCGAGCTGAGCAATGGAAAAAAGACCTTAGCATTGGAAAATAGCTTAGCGTAAGGGCAGGGTGTTAGCATAGAGAATAGGGCTTGTACTGTGAAAAGAACAGGGAAATGAAAATAATTCGATTCATTTAAGATTAATGGTCTTTTTTTTTGTTGAGCTTTTCCCCCCTTTTTTTCAGATTTTCTTCTTCTTTTTCATTGCAATTCTCCTTCTTCGCAATTCTTCTTCTTCGCAATTCTTTGCAATTCTTCTTATTCTTCGCTTCGCAATTCTTCTTCTTCTCCTCCTTCTTCTCCTTCTCCTTCTCCTTTTTCGTCTTCGTCATCCTATTCTTCGCATTTTTTGCATAATTTTCATTCTTGCTTCTTTACATTCTTCTTTTTTTCTTTTTACATTCTTCTTTTTTGCATTCTTCTTCGTATTCTTCATCTTTTTCTCCAAAATTCATCTTCTCTTTTTTTTTTTTTGTATCGTTGTTCTGATATTTTATTTCGTTCCTCAGCTTAAACTGAGAGGCTCCCCAAGAGTTTATTGAATCAATATGATTAATATGAATTTGTCCG
>CM060341.1:4223504-4226004 GCA_030674155.1 Stramonita haemastoma
TGTCTGGGTTTGGGTTTTTGTCTCCTCCTGCTTGTTTTCTCAGCATAGCAATTGGCTGTAAAGTTTCTGTCTGGAGGGAGAGAGATTGAGACAGACAGACAGACAGAGACAGACAGAAGACAGACAAATAGACAGACAGACAGAGATAGCGAGAGAGACAGACAGACAGAGAGACACACAGACAGAGAGAGAGAACACTGAACACTGAAATTGTTTAATGGTACTTCGGCCTTAGGCCACAATACAACCAATTGAGGGACGGGTATGATAATGGAGGAACATGTGTTGATAATTTCAAAACATTCAAAAGCCAAAACTCAGGGATAGAAAAAAGGACATGGAACATTGAAGCCAAAATCACTTGAAGATCAAGACACATTGAAAAGAAATTAAGGTCATGCAATATGAACACGCGCTCGACCCTGGCTGAAAACCCAAGACATCTCGAGTGCACTATCAAAAGGGAAAAAATAGCAATCAATCAGCCAAGCTAAGCCCACATTACCTCAAAAACATATACCAAATTCAGACATACATCTCTTTCTACTGCTAACTGAGTGGAAGACATATCGGGAGACACTGTGCATCTGGTGAATATCCTAACACATTTCGTTTTGGCTCAAAGTGCCTCACGAAGCAAGCAAAGAGTCAGTCAATCCCCCATCCCACACAACACCGTGTTTTAGAAATCGCCATCTCCGAAGTCGGAATGCAGCTACCTTCATGGTTGGGGAAAAACAATCGCTTATGCAGAGACCTCAAAAGCACTGACCGAGGAATGAAAATAAAAACTGGATATAAAACATACATGTGAATACAGAATTGTTGCATGCACTAACAATCAGGAGTTTGTCAAAGATCAAAAATGAAAGTTCTTAGCGGCCATATTATTAGGTATTTTCTATGGAAGCAGTGCTGAAATGAGATTTTCAGGGTTCAGAAGGAATGCTCATTAAATTTGTAATGTAGCTGTACCCAGCAACATTTAACAGTGTGAGCAGTTAGTGTTCCTTATTGTCATCTGTTCCCACCGTCACACAATGGCCTACACTTTCGAAAAGTAGAACAGGATTTAACGTATGCGCAAGATGTTCCGCGTGCGCTCGCACACGGGGCCTCGGCTTATAGTCTCATACGAGAGACTTTTGGAGAGAGTGGAGTCAGCCCTGATGTTAACTCCAGGGGAAAACCCCCCTTGAACGGGAATCGAACTCGGGTCGTCAAATTGCGAGCGCAATGTTCTGACCACTAGGCTATCCGTCCCCCTACCAGCCACCTGTAGCAGTGTGAGCAGTCAGTGTCCCCTGAACCGCCTTTTCCCCAGAGGAAGAGAATAGCCTGTGCTGTCCGTGACTGGTCATCATCACTGTGGGTCAGCACTCCCCTGAACTGGACATCTGCCAGGTGAAAGACAAACCATGTCAGTCACCTTGATGACCTGTCTGCTGACAGGAGAGAGAGAGAAGGAGGGAGAGAGAGAGGGGGGGGAGAGAGAGGGGGAGAGAGAGAGGGATGGAAGGAGATCGAGAGAGAGAGAGAGAAAGGGGGAGGGAGGGAGGGAGGGAGGGAGAGGGGGGAGAGAGGGGGGAGGAGAGATTTATTTATTTATTTATTTATTTATTTATTTATTCTTTTATATCGAGGATAACAGAATAAGCAATCATGTGCTTTTTTTCATCCGGTCCCCGTGTGCATGCAGTTTTGTAAATATTGTCATCTGTTCCCACCGGCACACGATGGCCTACTCTTACGAAAAGCGGAACAGGATTTAACGTGTGCGCAAGATGTTCTGCGTGCGTTCGCACACGGGGCCTCGGTTTAAAGTCTCATCCGAAGGACTATTGTTGAGAGAGAGAGAAGGAGAGAGAGAGCAGAGAGAGGGGGAAGGAGAGAGAGAGATAGAGGGAGAGAGAGGGGGAGGGAGAGAGTGAGTGAGAGATAGGGGGAGGGAGAGAGAGAGATAGAGGGAGAGAGAATGAATGAATGAATGAATGAACATTTGAATGAACACAGAGAGGGAGAGGGAGAAAGATCAAGAGAGAGGGGAGAAAGAGAGAGAGATGGAGGAGGGAGGGAGACAGAGACAGACAGACAGACAGCCATACAGACATACAAACAGACAATGCTGTTCTGTTATGAATTTTATTCTCTCCTGTTAATTTAGTGTTTAGCATACAGCTCCGCTTAATGTAATGAGGATATCGTCAGCCACAACTACACACCTGCACACACACACACACACACACGCACGCACGCACGCACGCACGCACGCACGCACACACACACACACACATGCTAACATTCAATCTAGTTTTTTTTTTTTTTTTTTGTGCATATTTTTTCTTGAATCTTTATTTATCTTTAGTCATTCCATCCCCCAACTATTCTCTGTCTTTTTCGCTCTCTTTCCCTCTTCTTTTTACCAATATTTCAACTGTTATTATTATCATTAGATTTTATGTTAAGGGGGTTTGGGTTTTTGTTTTATTGTTTTCTTTTA